>OMKL01141782.1:0-15793 GCA_900302295.1 Parasudis fraserbrunneri | reverse complement strand
AAGGTTGGTAAACTGAGTATAGGTGGGTTTACCCTCCACTACAGCCCTGCTGATAATGCAACATCTCACAGTTACTGATGCTGAACTACTTACGGGTCAGATCCAGTAGATCAGAATAGTATTGAAAATGAAGTTCTATCTCATCCCGGCCCAACTTGTTACTACTGATGCACTGGACACTGGTATTCTGGTACTTTGAAGTAGCCATGGTGACCGTGCTTTTCACTGTTCTGATCCCCCCAGAGCTGGTGATGGTGTAGTCTCTGACGGAGCCCAGCGGCCAGTCGATCTCTGGTAGGGGGAAACCCTGACTGATACACACACAGGTCAGGAGATCTCCCTGGAACACACACCTGGATCCATTGAGGATCTTAGGATGAGCTAAAGGAAGGAAGGAAGAAAGAAAGAAAGAAAGAAAGAAAGAAAGAAAGAAAGAAAGAAAGAAAGAAAGAAAGAAAGAAAGAAAGAAAGAAAGAAAGAAAGAAAGAAATGTGTATGTATACCACTACATATGTACATTTGTATTTATACCACTGTATATGTACAGTACACCTCTACCTTTGTATGTATACCACTATATATGTACACCTCTACATGTGTATATATACCACTATATGTGTACACCTCTACATGTGTATGTATACCACTATATATGATATAGTGGTATACATACACATGTAGAGGTATACATATGTAGTGGTATACATACACATGTAGATGGTAACAGATATAGTGGTATACATACACATGTAGCGGTGTATATATATAGTGGTATACACATGTAGAGGTTTATCACCGTCTACATGTGTACTGTATGTATACCACCATATATGTACACCTCTACATGTGTATGTATACTACTATATATGTACACCTCTACATGTGTATGTACTACCACTATCAGTACTGCCCTACAAAGGCAGGCAGCATTATAATATTATGTAGTCCGAGTAGACCTCATGCCACCTCACTCGCATGTCCACCTAGCGTCCCTCAGTCAGAAATCTCATCTGATTCCTACTCTATACATCAACTTTGACCTCAATCTACGCTGTTGATTCAATTGTCCAGGGCCTTGGGCTACTGTCAACCCTGTTAACCAAGCTTGAACCAAATCACATAAGAAACGATAAAGTTATTGTTGAGGTTACGGACAGACACATACACACACACACACGAGAGATTACAACACCCCCTTTCACTTTGCACACGGGTGTAAATTATCAACACAACAGGTAATGTTTTTGTTTGATTGAGAACAGACTAAAAACACAGGATCACTGCATCGGTCAGGGGACAACTTGCTAACCAGTACAACATTACAGTATATTATATATGACACCAGTGGGTCACTCATGCCTGAACCATGCCATGGTGGGAAAATTATTAACACTGAGTGAAAGAGTCAGCCGAGACATAGATACTGTAGTATACTTACATTTTACTGTTAAAGTTACCATTTTCTCTGTCGTGATGTTGTCTTTGTAAACTGCCACACATGTGATATTGGTGTTGTGGTCCTCTGCTTTAGGATGGATTTTTGCGCCATATCTCAAGAACCGTAACCGCTCACTCGTATGTATCAGCTGAGAGAGTCCATCAGTTTTTGTCCATTTCCAGTGGATGTCAGGATAGCCAGAGCAGATTTGTGGGGCAGAACAGGACAGTCTAGTCTCCTCTCCCTCTGCCAGGGTAGGAACCCAAAACCTGGGCCTCATTGTCAATGCTGATCACAAATAAACCAAGGTGCAGAATTATCATGCTAGAATCTAGAAACACGTTCAAACATTTCCGGATGCTTCCTATAGTACAAGTGTGTTGACAAAACGCTTCACGGGCATTCCACTCAAAGCTGAGAGAGTATATGGAAGACATAGGAGAGAAAAGACATACAGAGGTAGTTCAGAATGCCTTCCAGCTTGTGTCCGCGGTGCTGGGCTCTCGCCGTTAAGTCACTTGTACAATACACCACAATAATGGCACTCGACCAGTAGGGGCAGTCAGGTTAAACCAAAGTATGGTGTTACTACCAAAGTATGGCTACAGTACGCCTACAATATGTAGCCTGCAATTCACCATGCAATACAGGGTATTTATATTAGTATCGATATAATATCGATGAAGCATAGCAGTGTCTATGCCACAGTACTACATTAGTAGTAGGCTATATTTGTTTTGTAATCACAAAAGTTTAATGTCTCGCCTCTTCCTCACTCTGTCACGGTAAAAAGCCAAGAGCCAAAGATTTCAAGAGCACAGCAATTAATCTTTAAAACAGTACTCCATCTTTGGGCACAACAAAATACTTTACATGTTTGTGACATGCTTTAATACACCCCTAAGGATTGTCACTGTTGTCTGCTACACAGTCTTTGAGGACTAACTGAAGCATTCACATACGTCCAATAGATAGATACACAGTATATAGATAGATAGATAGATAGATAGATAGATAGATTATTGTTATTATTGATTATTGTTCAGTCTCATGACGGCAATATTCATCAAACATATAGTATATCAATTTTCCACTTACCAGACACTGAGATTCGAACCCTCTCAGGAAAAATATATGTCTGACTGTCTCCCCATTCTAATTTGAAGCCATACTCAGTCTCACCCTCTGGTAGACCGTTTACTCTGAAAGTATACATGCTCTCAGATTCCAGATTTTCAGTCCTTGTTTCATGTACATGCTTTTGCGGATCCCCTTTGAACCAAATGCTTTTGTAGGGGATTGTGACTTTGTTTTTTGGAAAGGTATATCCATATCGGATCACAATGCAATTCCCAGCCTCTACTGTGATGTGTTGGGTGACATTGATTGAAAACTCTGTCCCTTCAGGAATCTCTACAGAAAAAAGCACGATTAGTATCATTCCTATAATAAAATATTCTCTACAAAACAAGAATACATACATAATGAACTGTACTGTAAAATACATAAATCCCATCACACCTTGGCATTGGTAACTGCTGGCCTTCAGACAGAAGCTAAGAGTCATTAAATAGATCAATGGCAGCATCCTCTGGAAAATCTGGAAAAACAATGATAATACAAAATGTTGGTCCTGTGTAGCTCAATGGGCACTTGCCACTGGCACTTGGCAGGGGTGGGCGGTTCGATTGCCCCTGGGGCCACTTTAAGATGTATGCACTCATCCCGTTGTAAAATGCTTTGAGTGGTATAGCCTACTAATACTAGAAAAGTGTGACAGAAACCATTCATTCATTCATTCATTCAGATAAAAAGTGAATTTGAACAAAGACACAATGTTTTTTTCCCCTCGTAGATAGAAATTGTATGTGATTTCTTAAAGAACCAGTACAATGAAAATCATGTTTTTCACTCATGTTGCATTGTTTAACAGAAAGCATGTCAATGTTAAAGTAACCCAAAATGTTATAGCCATGATTACAGTGGGAATATGACTAAATCCCCTTGAGAAGATCCTCTTGGTTGTCATCATAACCAACCTTTTCAGATGGCCAATCTAGTTCCCGAAAAGATTGCATCATCTACTCGATTACAATGATTCACTCATCAGTCTGCCAGTTGTCAGTCATGTTAATGGATTTCAGCTAGCTAGTCCACAGACAAGTAATGAAATTAGTTTGCTACAATTTAGTAAATTTTTGTCATTCAAAAACATCCAGCGCAACTGTGAAATGTATTTATCACCTGCTAGCATAGGTTAGCCAATGTTAATCTCCCATACCCACCGATCACACTGGCCCCATGAATTTCTTTATATTTGAAAGCTTTGTGTATTATGAAACTAACTTGACATTGACTTTCAGTGAACAGGGGACCACATCCCCTCAACATCCTGAGAGTTGGCTGTGCCCAGAGAGGGTGCACTAAAACAGCTACAACAAATTAAATGATAGTCCTACATCTGAATTCCACAATGAGCTTTTTCTGACTGAATTAACATCATTGTACTGGTTCTTTAACATGTTATATGTTCAAACACTTCAAAATTACACAAGCATTAAGCATTTTTAAACATTTGCAGCAAGTGAACTTACCCTCCTTAATCAATCCTCTGTCACAGTTGTTGGTCTCTTTTAAGTCAGTTTAATCGAAACAGACATATGATCAACATAATACATTGGAAATGTTTACTCTTGTTTCTTCGAGGACTGTGTGACGCTGATCTTCTGCTTCCCTCTTTTAAAAGTGATATGTGAGAAAACTCCCTTGTATTTGTCTTAAGTGCCACTTCCTCAAGTCAGCAACAAGTTTGTCAGGTATTTTGTACTGCATCTGCGGTCCTTTCACAAGAAATGCTAGAAATATCCAAAATACTTATAAAAAAAATTTGAACTTTCTAAATTCTTTGTCTACATTTTACATCAGGCTGTCGCTTCAAAGTGTCAGTTTAGAATGGCGATGGTGCAAGAATGGTGTAGGAAGACAAGAAATGCTATAAGAAGCAGTGGTGAAAGAAGTACTCAAACATTTTACTTAAGTAAAAGTACAAATACCATGACACAAAATTACTTAAAAGTGAAAGTACCACATTGACAAACGTACTTAAGTTAAAGTATATAAGTACTTGCTCCTAAATTAACTTAAAGTATTTAAAGTCAAAAATACATTTTCTACGATTTACAAAATTGTATAAGCCTAGGTTCTGCCAATTTGCCAGGATGCCGACGTAATTAATTATTGGTGAGCAATCCCATAACAGCAATCCTTGGAGATGTTTGATGTGACCCAAATCTAATCACAAATGAACACTAACGGTTCTATGAATCAGAAGTTTATTTTCGCAGCGTATTGTTGCCATGCCAGAAAAAGAAAAATGGATCAGTATCACGTTACAACACGAAAAGTTTATTGTTATAACAAGATGTTTTTCACGTTATAACAAGATATTTTCACGTTATTATGACATACAAACTTATCATGTTATAACAAGAAACTTTTCTTGTTATAACAATATACTATGTATCACGTTATAATAAGATATGTTTTATTTTTTACCAGCAATTGATCATGTCATAACGTGAAACGTTTCACATTATAACGTGATAACTTATGTACACAATATTGCACGATATAAGTTGGTCTCGGTGGAGGTGGACTCAAGCTGGTGGTACCAAGCCATACAATGAAAAGGATTGATGAATCCATGAAAAGTATTGTTTAGATCCATTCAACACACACAAGGTAAAGCCATTGTAACATGAAAAAGGAAAGGAGGAGTTAAATTTGGAGGGAACATGTATTTAGTGTGGCAAAATCTAGACCATCAAGGAACTAAAGAATTGCAATAATTAATGTATCCATAACAAAGGCAGAGGGCTAACTTTGGGGAGATGAATGCACTCCTGAAAATAGGAGGTTGAGATATGTTGAACAACAGCTTGACAAAATGAAAGTGAGGTGAAATATGTATAATGCAGCATTTGTTTGGCTGTTGTGTTTTTCAGGGTACTGTTGGGCATTTAAAAGTTTTAGCTGTTAGAGTGCTGTTTACCAAGTACGTTGTAGCAGTATAGTGCCTGTCTGTGCCTGAGAGCTGGAGGTGCACGTAATGTTTAGAAATAGAAATACACACAGCTTTTTATTATCTGCCAAGTTTGTTCAAAACAGGCCTGTTCCTTTAAAAGCTGTGACTTGTTGATGGGTTCCCACAGATAGCAATGAGAACAAGACCTGTGTGTTTGTGTGTGTGTGTGTGGGGGGGGTTGTTGTGCTTGTACGGCTGTGTTAAGTTTTAGTTAATTGTACAGACGTTAACAGCAGTCTATGGTTTTCACTCTGATATTTTCACAACTGATATTGTGATGGCTGCTCTGCATACTGTTACTACGGGTAAAGGGGAAATAAATGCCTTTCAAACTGAATATTCACTGTCATTTTTTGTCTGGCAGAAAATGCAATTTTTGTTTTCTTCTGTATGTATTCATAGGGGGTGGGGCATGAGGCATGAAACCATATCAAGAATCAGGACCTCTTTCTTTTGTTCTCCATAAATGAAAATAATGATAAAGAAGCCTCTTCATCTCTAAAATGGTTTATTTATTCTTAAATAATTTTGACATTTTTATATATATTTTAGCAGTTCACAAAAATCTGTCTGTAAGTGAGGCTGTTAGTAGTTTCACTGAATATTGTCATCCCAAATTAAAACAATACAATTTAAACCGAATCCACATTGGAAACACAAGAGTTGACAAATGTCTTTGGTACTGGTGAAAAAATGTCTGTTTTATATTGTGAAAAAAAATAATAAAGGGATACAAACCCTGTTGTAAGAGCCCTCAAGTTGAGAGTGGTGGGTGCCCCTTCCTATTCATCCCTCTCTAGTGAACTCATTATGAAGTCATACATTTCAATTATCTGTAGATTCAGATAAGCTCCTCTCATAGCAGGCTAACCCCTCAGTGGTATCAACCCCTCAGTCCAGGGCCATTACATCCCTACAACTTGACAAAAAAAAGTACACACTAAGGCTAAGGGGGTGTTTCCAAATGGTTTATGGCAAATTAAAGGCCAGCATCGAGCACTTGGACAACCTCTTCTAAGACAAATAACAGGACGCAAACAACAGGGCCCTCGTCTTTATGTTTCATTCCTTCCAGGCGGATCCACAACAGTCTCAGGGTTTGGTCAGGCAAGGACCTCTACTCAAGACGAGCAGGACAGCACTACATGAACTCTACTGCCATGTGGGACTGTGATAGAGACCTTGCATGGAATGTTCATGTTGTTCTCTTTCTTCCAACATGGCTGCCTGTAGCATAGCAACCATTGTTTTGTACATGGCAATGGAGGAGACAGCGGTTGCTATGTGCAAAACAATGGTTGCTATGTTTTGAGATATGAGAAATAAATAAACAAACAAAAACATAATAATTTGGTGCCTTATTACTGGATCTTTTAAACAAGTCTCAATGGAATAGTAATATAATGCTTTTCCAGTGTTTTATCTATTATACCACTGCATAGAAATTAGGCATTTTCTTTGTAAAGTGATTACCAATGGTTGCAGGCAGCCATGCTGGAGGAAAGCACCACACAAACATGCCATGCAAGGTCTGTTGACCTCTGGGACCTGGCCCCATTTTGATAGTTCTAAGTGAGCAGATGTATAGGGTAGGCAAAATATTTTTGCTAAACCCATTTAGACATAATTTTTTTCTTTGCACAGATCAGGTCAGATAAATAAAATAAAAAAATCATGGTTGTGATTAGTTTGGGATATTTTCCTCACAAATACAAATTATGTTAAAAACAAACCAAGGCATAAGTTGGCATAATGTAGCCCTTCCTTAATGCTCTTGAGCTCTTGGGGTAATTTAAGTCTTTTTAAGTGTGTTTTGGTTTATGTGAATAGATGTTATGTGATTTGTTACATGAAGGCCGGGGCAGACATTATGAAATTGGTAGCTAACCCTAACCAACCACTTGTGTGTGGGCCCCAATCATTCGCGTTCAACAGCTGCTTTTGTTCGGAACCAGCCATGTGTGTCTTGTTGAAGATTCAAATCTTACAATCATGTGTGTCCTCTTGTCTGTTGTTGCCAGAGTCAGATTAGTTGCCATGTTTAGTTGGAGGATTCTTTTTGTTGCCATTTTCATGCTGAGATTGCCATTTGCCATTTGTTTCCATGTAGCTTGTCTACACTAATTACACCTTCATAATGTATTCTGCATATTATCTCCCCTTCATTCCACTACTCTCATACATATACGCTGGACACACAGCCTGCCCTGCAGTTCCTGCTTGCCATCCACATGCCCTCTGGCACACTGGGCAGTGATATGCACTCCACTGAGTGCACTCCTCTAGTTTGCTGTGGTAGTAGGCCAACACATTGATGGCTGGAGGAGCTACCAGAGTTTTCTTCCTTACAGTGAAACAATATACTGGCCAGGTGAATAAAGCAAAAGGTGAATAGAGCTAACTTTCTCTAATAATGGCAATGAAACGTTTTTGTGACTGCAAAGTATATTGACAATAAGTTGTTATAAATTAGCCAGTGCCTCCCTTAGCAGACAGACGTCGCAACACTTTTGTTAACATTCTGGAGCATGTGTTGTTATTTTTTGTTTTCAGCTCCAGCAATCAGCTTTAAGATCTCCCAAGATCTTTTTGAGAATGGAAAGAATGGAAAAACCACTGACACAATCAAATGTTAATCGTCTTGTTATTAGACATATCAGAAGAGAAGGCCTACACAGTCTCTGCGCTTATTTTTCTATGATAGGAAATGTTGTAATCTTGTTCCTGACCACATGCAAGAAGTCACAATGCACAACTTCCTAAAATCTGGTAACGTTTGCACAGTAGCAAGCACTCCCTGCATCTGCCTCAAAGAAAATGCATTTCCATGTTTTATATCCTTGCACTGTTATGACAAAATTCTCTGACTCAGTTAGCAGTGTGAGCTTAGTTATCTCAGTCATAGGATACTCGCCGACATTCACCCTGTCTAAACCTGTCATCCATAGGGTCAGTAAACCTTTATTTATAGAGGGCTTTTCAATACAGTTTAGTAACAAAGTGCTTCTCAACCTTACAGTCGACATAAAAACGTAGAGAAAAAAAGCAACAGCATGATAGCAAATACACACTTTGTGAAAACCTACATAAAACACAACAAAACTAAAAACTAACAGCCCGCAGTATAACAGATTAATGTCCACTGTGGATTTGAATGTCAAACTGTCGCCGGCGCTCTGCTGGAGGTGTCTGCGGTGCCGGCATAGGCCAAGGATCCTACCGGCAGAGCCTATGTGCGCCTCTCCAAAGATTTAACTACACATAGGGCACCACAAGCTCTGTGAATGGCCTGTTTGCCTTGAGCCACACATTTCCATATTTACCTTGATCCGTGAATAGAGCACTGCTCTCGTGTGGAGGAAGGATTAGCAAAGAAGGTCTGTGTATATGTACTGTATATGTACTGCATATGCATATGAAGGACTGTGTATATGTATATGTAACAAAGATGAAGGTGAAAACAACATTTTGTGAAAAAATGATGGCTCCATCTGTAGTTAAAATGCTTACTTCTGTGTTCTTCCTTTTGTGTTCTACTTTTATTTAATAAAGCCGCTGTGGAGAAGTATGTGGCTGTTTCCTACATGGTAGCGCATTTGAGGAAAATTCATCAGAAGAAGATGATAGCGGAAGTGAGCGTTTTAATTACAGATGGATCCTATGAAAGTGGAGGGTTGTGGTGAGTGCTCTTGTTCGTCTTTCAACCATGCTATGTACAATATAAAAATCAGGTAGGTGTGCTTGTTCTGTGATTGCAAGTTGTGAGTTTGAGCAAATATGAGCAATAAAATGTTTGTGTGAGCTCTTACACCCAAATGAGGTTCATATTCTAGCATTGCTAGAGGGTTTGAACCAGAATTGATACCTCATTTGGGTGTACTGTAAGAGCTCACACAAACATTTAATGACCTTATAAAGTTAGAGCCCCATTCATTGCCTATAGACTTTTTCTAATTTGACAACATAAACATTCTAAATGGGCCCTCTGTGTATTTCCTGTCGCAATGTATGCTAATACAATAGCCGACATGAAATAAACTGGGGCCAAGCTGTTCCTATAGCAATGGAATAGCAATGGAATCCTTCTGAAAAGGTCTATAGAGCAGCGCCAGATTTAATATAATAGTTACATCATCAACTGGGGGGTTTTCTCTCTTTTCTCTGATTTCTAGCTTTAGGAGAGAGTGGTGCGTGTTCACAAATACTGACTGAACTGTCCTGGGGCTTACTGTATGTGAATTCTTAAAATGGATGACATTCCCTTTTAAGGCTGATTTGTGCTAGGGCACTCAACACAAAAGTGCCACTTTTTTTTTTTTTTATGTCAGACGCCTCCAGACGCCTCCAGAATGGTCACACAGTGTGATTGGATAAAACATCAACCACGCCACCGATATACTTGTGGTTTCACTTTGGTTCTGGCTACAGCTAAGATTTGTCAGGAATACGTGGAAGGGACAGGGGGACGATTGGCAGAGCAGATAAACACAAAGAGTCGGGAGCTTGGCGTGTTTTGTTACCGTGGAGACGACAGAAACCTTCACCAAAGCAGAAATGATAAACGTGGAGCGACACTTTAATTTCTGTCGAGTGACAGTTGTCGTAGGTGTTGAGCGCCCTGGCATAAATAAGCCTTTAGTCAGAAGCTTTGCAGCAGTACTCTGAACCAGTTGGAGCCGGGCCACAGCTGAATGGCTCAGGCATGAGAACAAAGCATTATAATAGTCCTGGCCTATTAAGCAAAAGCATAAATAATCCTCTCCAAGTCTGAAAAGACAAGACTGATCTCACTTTGGCATATTTCTCAGTTGGAAAAAAAACGAAGACTGAGCCAGCTCAAAATGATGGATCAAAAATGACACCCATTTTAAAAAGTGGGCTTGACATTTGATGCCAGAGGGCTGATATACAATGCTGAGTCTTGCTATATGATCAGGGCCAATGACAAGAATTTCTGTTTTATCTGATGAAGAAAGTTTTGACACATACGTTATACATTATTAATCCCTGTGGGGAAATGATTCTCTGCATTTGACCCATCCTAACCACTAAGAAGCAGTGGGCAGCCACAGGCAGGTGCCTGGGGACCAACTCCAGTTGTAGTGCCACTACCTTGGTCAAGGGCAATCGCAGGAGTGCCTAGCATGCACGTCTTTTGGTATTGATAGCATTCAAACAGGAGATCCTTAATTAGGAGCCCCTTGCTCAACCCACTTGACTGGGTAGCATCATCCATTCCCACCCCACATGGCCCTCCTGTTATTTTGGTTTCAGTTCACAAATAGTGCAGCAGTTGTCTCCTCTTTGGGCTTCAGGGCTTTATTATAATGACATGATCCCACAATTACACTTCTTCAAAACATGGAAGCAGCGGAACAATAATGTACAATATGAAGCATGTGGCTTGCTGCTATATCATTTTCACACGTATAATTTATAACTATATAAATATATAGACTACTAATATGTATATAGTCTACTGTTGGAAAGAGAATGACAGCTTTCTAAAAATAAGTTTATTATTTCTCTTCTAATATGAAATAAGCTATGTTCTGTTGAAGATCAAGTGTTGCCAAACCATGTTGTTGAGAAAGCAGCAATATTGTTAAAGTCAGACATAGAGAAAATAACTCTGAATGTGACTGGAGTAAGGCCATGGTCAAGTGTTGCCAAATATACTTATATTCTTAATTTATTAATAACATGTTAAACATGTTAAGGAATATGCATAGAAATAGGTAATAATATAATAGATTTTATTTGTATTGCACTTTACATTTAAACAAATCTCAAAGTGCTACAGATTAAAAGCATCTATAAAACATAAAAATAAAAACCTATCTATAAAACATGAAAATAAAAACAACAAAATAAAACAACAAGGTAGAGCTAGCAAAAGGCTCTAGAAAAAAGGTGGGTTTTTAGCCCTCGTTTAAAAGCATCCACAGACTGTGGTGCCCTCAGTTAGTTGGGGAGAGCATTCCACAGGCTGGGAGCGGCCGAGCAGAAAGCCCGATCCCCCATGGTGCGGAGCTTGGTACAGATTACATGTAAATATGGATTACAGATTGGAGTAATGTGATAACAGTGATGTTGTCAGTGTTAGTTACTGTGTTATTATTGTTGTTATTGTTAGGTAGAACACACAGCACTCAAATAACAGATAAAAAGAATGGGTGGTTACATTTTGGATTGAGACATGTTTGAAGGGAAGTCATTTTGATTTTGATTCATAATTCCATGATCGTAAAATTAAAACATCAAAAACACATCTTGACATTATGTGAAATTACGGCTCTATTGATTGATAATAACACTCAAATTACTGTTTGTCAACTGGACTGAGTTGTCCAGTGTTCTACGGGTACTGTAAATTTTGAAGGCAAAGTAATCCAAAAGTTACTGAAAGAAACCAGAGTAATCTGGTAGATTATGTTACAGAATACAATTTGAAGCAGGTAATTTGTTATCTGATGATGATGATGATGATGATGATGACAATGAACATATTGAGGTACTACATAGAAATATTAAGGCTCTTAAGCTCTCAAGATGATTTTGGGTCCAAGTTCTCAGGGTTGTGAGCCACTGCTATAGAGCACTCACCCAGCACTGGGATGCACAGCGATTCCCTTTGGGCTCTTTAAGCCAGTCACAATGTCTCGCCTGGACTTGTCTGCTACTCTGAAGGCCACCACCACCTTGTAAGAGCTTGTAGTCCAGAACAAGACTTTGGAGGTCCAGTCATAAGCCATGGCATCAATTGTTCCCACTCTGTAACCCGTCAAAATCTGTTGACCTGGAAGATAATTTTTTGTTTGTTTGTTTATTTGATGAATCAACAGAGTGACCAAGTGAACAACACACATCTTTTGAATGAAGCTGGGTAAATTATTATTAAACATTATGGTGGTAACCTATAGATTACAAATCAACTGACAGTTCCACATTTTACACAACAAAACCAACGATGATAGTGGCTGCTGTTATCATGCTGAGCACCACCAGTCAATTTCATGACACAAACCTTTTAAAAATAATTCTTCATTGTCAAGTTAAAGATGTTTTATTCATATGGACCTTCATTGCACTTGTTCACGGCTATGTGCCTGTACTGTACTGTTTGAGTAGGAACTCTCCCCACATAATCACACAAATCTTGGAGCAACTCACTCGTGCCGTTGAGGTTTGACTTGTAGACGAGGCCTCTACCCCTGTCGTTGTAGAAGATGGCCTCCTCGTTGCCATCGTATTCCACGGCAGAGCCAGAGTGTGTGGATGCTAGTCCTGTGAGGGGCAAGGTGATGTCTTCCTGGAGGGACACATTTAATGGGATTCCCCGCACCGCAAGGGAAGTGGCCAAAAGCAGGTAGTCTCTCACCTCTGAGGAGAGAATGTGTGGTGAAGTTAGCATCTAGCAGGTATAATTAATTGAAAAATAATAAAACCCAAAATCTGGAATTTATTTGGTTCTAAGAAGTTTGGGTACACACTTGAAAGAGATTGAAATTTACATGGAAATATTGCTATTTTAAACTTCCATAATCCATTGTAACTCAAAAAAAAAATATATATATAACATACTGATGTAAACAAACCCTTTATATCCTCAAAATGCATTTAAACTCACATTAACTTGTCACATAGTGTCAGTGTCCTTTTATCAAAAAAAGTTAGTTAAAAGTTAAAAGTTAAAAGTTAGACAAAAATGCCACAATGAGTGCGAACTATTGAGCAACAAATTCGGATGTAAACTTTCCCGGGTTGATCACAGGTACTCACTGAAGCAGGTACGCTGGTCGGCCTGGAGGTCGTAACCGAGGCGACATTTGCAACGGAAGCCCAGGCCGTCATTGTCAGAGCGGTGACTGAGGACACAGATGTGCTGGCAGCCTCCGTTGTGTCTGCCGCAAGGGTTCATCACTGAAAGACAAGATTATATTACGCGAGATAATCCCAATTTGTCATTCGCGTATCCCCTATTTATACACATATAGAGCCAACCTTCGTACAGTATACGCATTTTACCAAAGAGGTTAAGGAACAGTGAAGACTTTGCCTTGTTCAAGATTCATGATTCAAGGGGTAGGCTACTTTGGCAGTGATGGTGGCCTCTGTTTCATTGACCCTCAACTTAAGCTCAAGAAGTCGAACCTGATTAGCCTTTAGCATGTAGCATTAACATTAGCACTTAGCATTAGCATTTAGTATTAGCATTTTAAACACCTTGTATAATTACAAATATTCTATTGTAAGTGCTGCACATGCATTTTTCCCAAACCCAGCCATTTTTCAATCAAGATGTTGGAATAATTTTCAATATAAATTCCATAGAATTCCACTGAATCAGACACATTTTCCTAGCAGTGTTACACAAAAGAAAAAGCAATTTATATAGAAAAAAAATAAAAATAAAAAAAAGACCAATGTGATTTGTGTTATGTTTGTGTTAAGTCCTCCTCCTTACCAACGGGTTGCAGGACAGGGTGTGAGATGACTATATGGCCCGGTCGCTTTGCCGTGCGGTAGAGGAGACTTGGGTTGCTGCCGTTGAAGCGGTTGGTCCGCACCACCCCCATCTTGGTCCAGTCAGTGAAGAAGGCGTGGTTCTCAAACACAGCGATTCCAAATGGATGTGGAACCTGGGTTCCTCCATAGAGCACTGTTTTCCTATGGAATGACAACATGTCAGAAAATGGCTGATACAGCCAAAGGGAGAGAAACACACTTTTTGCTGAATTTCAGGAGATCCCCTCAAAACATGTTTTTTATTTATGGTTAACTCCTCTTGGGAGACATGACTTTGACAGATTGTTATTTGTGTAGAACTTGTCTCCAGAGCGCCTTTTTCACATTCTCCCCCTGGAGATGGAGACCTTCTCTGTACTTCCCTGAAATCTGAGTTGTGTGTGATGTCACTAATAGGTCGAACCTGGTCAATATGTGGTGACCTTTAGCTTCAGCATACACTGAAATCTGAGTGAGGGTAGGTATTGACATGTCTTGAAAGAATACATGGAATTTGTGGTAAATATCAATGGGTGCTTGCTGCCAATTTGCATATTCATAGATCTTTGCATTCTCAATTAGGGTAAAGATCCTGCTAAGCCATTTTCAGTGGTTTATTGAACAATTTGGTGGGGAATAAAACACATTTGTGCAAATTGCTATTCAATCTAAAAAAAATGTTATGGGTTTCAAATACATCTGGAGAGTATCTTAAAAAAAACAGCTTTTCAGACTGATGCACATGTACTGTATTTATGAAATTCAAAAATTTGTTTTGAATATTTTTCACAGCCCTGTGGCTCATGAAACTAACTCTACACACAGGAAATTGCGTCAAAATTTTATTCAAGAAGAGCACCAAAGCTCGAGTTACAAGGTATTTTACCTTAGCAAAGATTTACCATAATTTCCCTATTCACTTTTGAAGGAGCCATTTTGGATAAGTTGGCATATCCAAAGTACTGAATGTAAAACATGTTTAAATAGGACAAAATGTACTCTTGTGTATCCGACAACAACCACTTCAAACCGACAGAATATTCAACAGAAAGGCGACTTACCTGTCCAGACCAGCGTAGGTGACTGTCTCCACCATGTCAAAATGGCTGTCGGACCAGTAGACTCTCTTGGTAATGATATCCACGGTGATGCCGGTGGGAATACCAAGCCGGGTCTTCACCAGCTCCGCGCGGTTACTGCCGTCCATGTACGCCCGCTCCAGCTTCATCTGCTCACTGTTGTAGCCCATGTCTGTGAAGAACATGTAGCTGCACACAAACAAACAAATCATTATATTATATTATTATTATTATATTATATTCAATTATTTTAGTAAGCTTAATAAGATCACATGATGTTGGCATCTATCTCAAGACAGTTGTAGAGAGGATTTGTTTCAGAAAGACTGGAAAGATGCAATTACAGGGATCTTAAGATGAATATATTTACAGGCATCCTCCATGGATTCAAAGCAACCTAATATGGAATTTGATATATAATTTATCATATGGGAAGTGGCCACACTTTGTTACATAGGAAAACATGATGTTTTACTATCTTAATAACATTATTATTATTATTATTATTATTAGTAGTAGTAGTAGTAGTAGTAGTAGTAGTAGTAGTAGTAGTAGTAGTAGTAGTAGTAGTAGTAGTAGTAGTAGTATTGTTATTATTATTACTTCATCCAATATTCCATTCAACATAGTAGACTAGTTGCACCACTTGTGCTGTAGCATAATTGAAATGTAGATCTTTTCTTC
>OMKL01141780.1:22148-40894 GCA_900302295.1 Parasudis fraserbrunneri | reverse complement strand
CCCGCCACTTCAATGTACACCCCCCCCCTCTCCTAAGTCCCCAACATCTTCCTTCTGTACATATGTATATATCGTCTCTTTCATGTCTGTTCTGCTTAGCATAGGCTATTTGTTTGTATGTCACACCATGAATTGAGTACCAAGGACCCCAATTTAAACAAGTTGAAAGACTTATTTGGGTTTTATTTTTATTAGCAGACCTCATACTGAACTGTTCTGTACTGTGTAAACTGTACCGGTGTATGTTGATGTATGTTGTTTTGTTAATAAAGAATCTCAATCAATCAATCAATCAACCTCACTCTCAGTTTTATATACGGTACCTCACTCTCAGTTTTATATACGGTACCTCACTCTCAGTTTTATATACGGTACCTCACTCTCAGTTTTATATACGGTACCTCACTCTCAGTTTTATGTACGGTAGCTAACTCTCAGTTTGCAGGGATCAGTCCCTGTCCAGTCATGTGGTCTATATCATGAGATGTAGGAATGCAGAAATATCTCAGCATGCCCAACAAAGTCATACAGAAAGCGAGTGATGAATCCATAATCACACAGTTTAGTTTATATTGAATATAGGCTTGTTAATAATATCGCACATTTTAAACTCACTGATAGATTGTATTAGCAACCTATAGGCTTGCCCCAGCCCTTAATAAAACATTGAAGGACATTTGGTACGTTTCCCCTAAGTAGTGTCGACTGTTTTTTTGATACCCAGGTTTGATACAGAGCACTGTATGCTGGCCCCTCAGCTCCAGCAAAAAGTTAATCACATGAAGCACATTAGCCTATATTGTGAAATCCAATTAAATGTGAACCTCCATATACTGTTGTATTGTAACAGTTTGATGGCATGTTTTTGATTAAGTGTTTGGTTACATTGACAGAACCTGTTATCATGTCTGACTTCATCGAAAGTGAAGCAGAGGAATCTGAAGAGGAATTATTTGAGAGCTCTGGGGAGACGCAGAAAAAAGCACATAAACACGGGGAGGTCGATGATGGTAAGGTTTATAGATCATTTAGAATCATCTGTACTCTTCTTATTTCAGGGCAAAATGCTGAATTGGTGATGTCTAATTTATGGCAGTTTTTGCCATACAATACAATCTCAATACAAGATAAACGTAGTAATAGTTCTGTAATGGCAGGAGACCTTACCCAGAACATACTGTTTGAAAAACTAATGGAAAAACTTTTGCCAACACAGATGAGGAAGAGGAGGAGGAGAATCCAGATGATCAAGATGAGCATGGAAATCTCCGAGGTCTGATCGATGATGGTGTGGAGAGAGAGGAAGATGGAGATGAAGATGAGGAGGATGCAGATAAGGGAGACGGAGAGGGAGAAAGTGACTCTGGCGAAGAAATTGGCCACCGCAAGAGGAAGAGAAGTGAGTGATTCCTTAGGCCATGGCCTCATCCCACTAGTGTTGTCGAGGGAAGACCCAGACACAATGTCCTTACGAAGATCCGTAGGGATCCAAATCTTCATCTGTGGTGACAACAAATACCTTATGGGAGCTTTATAACAGTATGCGTACCCTTTCATCTCATTCCCCCACTGACTCATATTGGAGGATGGGGTCACCGTATACCCACCATCATGTGCTGACCTCTTCATTTACTGCTTCATCCCTTTTTTCATTTCAGACTGGGATGGCTGATTCGTTAGGGAGGTGATATAGTAGTTGAAGGGTTGTTGGTTTGACACCCGATTCAGACAGCGCCCAATACTGCCGAGGACATGGCTAACTGGCAAACTGGCTAATTAGTTACAATTAGTTGCTTGCAATATTCAGTAGTTTTATTTCTCCTTATTTAAATTAAACCACACATGTATTTTGATAGTGTTTTATGTGTGCCTACAGGTTATGATGATCGTTTGGACGATGATGATATTGATCTGATTGAAGAGAATCTGGGAGTGAAAGTGAAAAGGGTAATTTCAGGACCATGTAGTCTATATAAACATCAAATGATAGGTGCTGTCAAATTTTATTTTCAATGATTAATTTTCAGGGCAAAATCTGTGATGTTTTCCTAACATATTCTCTAATTTCCCCCTCTTTCTTCCTTACTGTGGCCAGCAAAAGTTCCGGCGTTTACGAGACATGTCTGAGGACGAGGATGAGGAAGGGGATGATGATGTCAGAGAGGCCCATGAGAAGGATATGATAGCAGATGAGATCTTCATGGGAGCGAGTGGTCCGGACGATGGTGAGACGGGTTTGGATGTGCCTCTACATCCTGGGGAGCATGACGAAGAAGAAGAGGAGGAGTCTGGTATGAAGAAGATCCAACTTTATCTTTAAACATTTAAAAATAAATTGTTTTTGCTTGTTCTCACACTAGCACTGTCCCTTCATAATGAATTAGTTGATTATTCAAGTGCTGCTATCTGTCAATGAAGATATTGTAAGTCAGTGATTCATCTTCAATTACTTTTGTCATGTTGTATCAGTTAATTAATTGACCATTACAGGCACTTCTCTGGCATCCCAACAATTTTCTTTGATTAACACTGGATATAGTAAATGGGGTCATTTAGCATTTTAATTTTATTAATTTGCAGGCCTATTATGTAGGAAATGCAGGCATTTCTAAGAAATCTGTTATCACTGAAAACCTATAATTATCAATCAACAGTCCTATATGCATATCTTATCAAATCTATTAAATGAATGTTTATTGAATTTTTAGATATTGATGACTTTATTGTGGATGATGATGGTCAACCTTTGAAGAAACCCAAGTGGAGGAAGAAGTTGCCAGGATATACAGATGCGTAAGTAATTCTAATCTGCTAGCTTGTTTGAAAAGTTGATACTGTATGTTTTCAACGCAATAGAGCTGGATTTGTTTGCCTTGCACTAAATACCAAAAAACGTGTTCACAGGGCTCTTCAGGAGGCCCAAGAGATATTTGGTGGGGACTTTGACTTCGCAGACTTCGACACTGAGAACTATGATGATGCAGAGGATGAGGAAGACGACGCTGAAGAAGAATCCTGGGATCGGCCCAAGAAGCAGGCCAAAAAACGGGTGGGCCGCCGCAGCATCTTTGAGATCTATGAGCCCAGTGAGCTGGAGAGCAGTCACATGACAGACCAAGATAATGAGATCCGTACCACAGACATGCCTGAGAGGTTCCAGGTGAGAATGAGGACCTTCTAGCAACTCTACACTTTGCAATAATATGGTCACCTTGTTGGGGTGGGGAAAAATATTGACACAGTATAGTACTGTGATACTTTCATCAACAATATTGTATCAATGATATTGTATCGGAGCTCTCTGATGTATTTGTAGTATATCCACCTTCATTAATCGAACCTTTGTGGATTTCTGTGTCTACAGTTGCGCTCCATTCCTGTGAAGCCTGCAGAGGATGATGAGTTAGAGGAGGAGGCTGAATGGATCTACAGGAATGCCTTCTCTACTCCCACCATTTCCATGCAGGTAAGGGTGTTTTTTTAGCTAGCAGTGAGTCACAGCATCTAATTAAGGGACTAAATATATAGACTGTTTTCTAGTTGGCATTCAATCATCATTTCTAATTTCTTTTAAATTCAGGACAACACTGAGTATTTGGACAGAGGTCCCACTACCAATTTCAGCAGAAAAGGTCCTAGTACGATCCAAAAAATCAAAGAGGCTCTGAATTTTATGAGGAACCAACACTTTGAGGTATTGCTTATTTTATGTTCTCATAAAACAAATCTAAAAAATAATGGTCATTTAATGTTATTCTCAGCAGATGTTAAATATCTCAGTTTGATTTGAAATGTTCCTTATGTGATCCTCTTCTAGGTTCCATTCATAGCCTTCTACAGGAAGGAGTATGTGGAGCCAGAGCTAAATATAAATGACCTGTGGAAGGTGTGGCAGTGGGATGAAAAGGTAATCAGATAGCTCATGTCTGTTAGACAATACACTTACATCCAATAAGGACACACAGTGTCATAGATGTTAAATATGACTCTCAGGGCCATATTTACAAAGCTGTTTGCGCATCATTTCCAGCGCAGACGAGGCACAATGAGGCTGCGTGTAAATGTACGTGGTAGTTACTAACGGGCTGCATGGGCTTGGATACGCAGTATCCACACCATCTCCTTGGGTCGAGCCAAAGTGGGCTCGTCTCATTCATATTATGCATTTAAGGGAGGATCGTGCAAGAAGCAGGCGGAGATATTATAATTGTGGTTCATTATAAATTACACTGAATTCACTAAAGCTCACGCAATGTGCGGTGGTCATGTTTTGCCCTAAATCTCTCCGCCTCGGAAGAGCAGGTGCAAAGTTATTGTAGCTTGTTGCTGCAACAGGTTTCTCCCTTTCTTTCATCCCTTTGACAACTGATGCAACTAATGTCATGTTGCCATGAAAATATGATCATAAATGTATCCTTTCATTTTATGTTGCAATGGTGATTTATGAGTATAGACTAATGACCAGCCATTATGTGATATTATATGAGAGTTGGCAATGCACGGGCCAGTTAATTTAACCACTACATGTGTTATTTTGAATGAAGATAGGCATCTTTATAGTTGCTTATAATATCAGACGTTGCAGATGTTTATCTTCTTTATCTATATTACCATCATTTATTATGTCAGTATATACAAATGCTGTTCATAAAATGGGCATGTCTAGTCCACCAACCTGATTTGACAATAGCCATGTTATATAATTATCCCCACTGATTTATAATAAAACATAGTTTTATTTAACTTTTTATTGTAGCCTACCATAGATCATTGTATCACAATTACAGCCTACAATGGCTTACTAGGGCAACGTCTCTTCCCAGTTAAATAAGCTACTCCGCTATAAATTATATCAGGATAACAGAAAAAAAGAGAGAGAAAACAACAGAGCTACACAGTAACAACTCTGATATCTCTTTGGCATGCAAAATCTTATAGGATATCTGCTTGAGCAATGTCCAGATGATTAACCTCAATAAGGAATATTCCTTCTGCTTGAAAACACCTGAGACTTCACTAATACCTGCTTCACTTATCACCTTTCATATTTGGCTGTATTGAAACTGTCTGATCCTGCGACCAACTAGTGCACTTTTTTATGCCTTGCTTCATGCTCACATTGCGACTGGAGGAAGGATTCCCAGGTTGATTGCGTAATTAACTGCAGCCTCTGTAAATTAGACACAGAATGAGAGCACACTGCACACAGCGCATTCTCTCACCACCTCATAGTTTGCCCTGCGCTTCCCCTCTTCGTAAATCTGACCCTCAGACTCTCTAAATATGAGCCAAAGTGCTATGCCTGTGAACTGCCACTAGGGGCAGAGTGGCTAACCGTTAATATGTGAGTTAGTGAGTGAGTTCGGTCTCTTAGGTGCTTTGCATCTAAAACTCTGACTCAGACCTTACTCCAAGCTTGATTCTCTTTCTAGTGGACTCAGTTAAAAACCCGCAAACAAAACCTGACCCGGCTTTTCCAGAGGATGCAGGCATACCAATTTGAGCAGATCTCGGCAGACCCAGATAAGCCACTGTCAGATGGCATCCGTCCCCTCGACACCGCAGATCTGGAGAGGTTTGACTTCATTCACATTTATTCCTACAACAGTAGCTGTTTCTGTACTGTGGTACTCTGTGGTCCCTGGCTTTCTGAGCATGGCACCAACACTGCCAGGGTTAGAGGTTTGATTCCCACTGGGGCCACACGTACTGAGAAATGTATGCATACTTATGCATACATTCATACTTATGCAGGCAAGTCTATTTTTATATTTCTCATTCCAAATGTGTCCATTTTAACTTGAGTAAATATTTCCCTGTGTTTGTGGATGTCCAGGCTAAAGGATGTCCAATCTGGTGATGAACTGGGTGATGTCTACAACCACTTCCTCCTCTACTATGGCCGAGACATACCAAAGATGCAAAATGCTACCAAGTCCAGAATGAAGAAGTTGAAAAAGATTAAAGAAGTGGACGAAGACAGTAGGTTTAACCTAGATTTCAGGAGGACTCTAATGTTAGAAAGGCAGGCATCTGTCAATTAGATGTCAACAAGCAATTGTCAACCAAGGTTTTCTTAAGTTGAATTCTCAGATATTGATGATTGATATCGATGACTCTCTTGATGCCCACAGTATTGACCTCCAGCCTAAGTACGTCTTGATCTCGTTTCATACTCACAGGGGAGCAGGAACCAGTGGAGGAAGAACAAGAGGAAGAGGAGGAGGAGGAAGAGGAGCAGAGGCCGAAAGGACTTGACCTGAAGCTTGCGTCTCGCAGGGACATGTACAGTATCTGCCAGAGTGCTGGACTGGGTGAGCGCCTCATTATCAGTGTCCACTAGATGTCAATGAAATCAGACATTTCAGCTGATGGAGATGTAGCCTCTTCCACCTTCCACAGTTTCCCATGCAGTTCCCCGAGGACCTCATGCATTATGGAGACGTGCAGCTTACATGAAAACGCAGGTTTATAGCAGTCCTACTGTCATTCTGAAGGGTCCCCGCAGACTAATGTGTGCTCTTCAATGCCTCAGGGAAAATAGTTGAAGGCATGATATAACTGAACTAACATGAAATCCAGAAGCTCTCGCTGGAAATCGTGTATTGCGCAAAAGCTTCTGGGAGCAGCATACAGCGTTCGTGCAAGGGAAGTCGAAAGTTGCAGTGAATTATCACCACTAGGAATTCATTAGCTCAGTCTTTAAACACTACTCTGCTGTTACTGGAGAAAACTGGTAGGTTTGTTGTTTCCAGTGTGTCCCTGCAAGCCGAACACACAACCAGTCAAAATCTTTTGGGTTTACAAATGTCATGAAATTGAAACCCCTCCTCTGTGCAACAGTTAGATAGCTTGCCATCAGACGCTTGATCTTAATACAAGTGTGAGTATGAAGTGATAACTGAATAGGGCTTGGCATTATGGCTAATATATCATATCATGATATTTTCAAACATTTCGTGATTCATGATATGCATCACAATATTTTTCATTTAGATTTTCCAAAGCTAGTTTGCAAGTAACAGTAAATCCCAACTGGTAATAAAGTATAGGCCTACAAGATTAATAGGAAATGTTAAAAACATTTGAGCTGATTAAACGCATGAAAAATAATAACAACAAAGACTATTAGGATCTCCTAAAGTGTGTTATGCATTTGAATTAATACCAGTTTCAAAACATAAACAACATTCTTTGAATGCAAATTCTACAAAATATCATGATATTCACGATCTTCTTTTGAAGGCTAATCATGACGAAATTTTAACCGGTGATGATATAAGATCTTCATATTGGCCATCCCTAAAACAGAAAATTTTTTGTCTGCTGTAGGTCTATAGGAGGCCTGCTTGTCAGACGTAAGATGCTGAGTTAGTTTTTGCTGATGTACCAGGGTAGTTTTTTCTTTGGGTTTGGTTTTACTCTAGTTCCTCGTGTATATGGTGATTGTTTTTTTTGTTTTTTTAAATATCTTTTCTGTTTTTATATTGTGTCATTTGGAATTAACACTGGATATATAGAACTACTTTTGACACACACAACAAGTTTTGACTTCTATGGTCTTGTCTGGTCAGATGGCCTGGCAAAGAAGTTTGGTCTGACTCCAGAGCAGTTTGGAGAGAACCTGCGAGACAGTTACCAGCGCCACGAGACAGAGCAGTTTCCCGCAGAGCCTCTGGAGCTGGCCAAGGACTACATCTGTAGGTCAGCAAAACATAGCCTACGTCACAGACCGTGTTGACATTAATGCCTTTTCTTTTGTATGCAAGCAGTTCTGTAACCTATTCCCATAGTGACATACCTGGTCTATGTCTCCATGCAGTCAGTTCAGTACAGCGGAGGCGGTTCTGGAGGGCACCCGGTACATGGTGGCTATGCAGATTGCTCGGGAGCCTCTGGTCAGACACGTGCTACGACAGACATTCCAAGAGAGGGCCAAGATCAACATCAAACCCACCAAGAAGGGCAAAAAGGTACACTGTAAAAAATTTACATTTCAATGTATAAACACACACGAGTAATCCAGCAGCATTGGAGTAGAGGTGCACTGATACTATCTGTAGTATCAGGATCAGTGCTGATCCAGGTTCTACGTACTTGTCCTCGGATCAGCAAACAAAGCTGTCCTGACATGGATGCTTTAATGACATTCAAAACTTTTCTGTCGGGAAGGAGATTATTTGCGGTCAGTGAAGACGATACTAAAATTGCAAACTGCCAGCTATGCCAAGCTGAGGGGGGTGGAATTATGAAAATACAAACAACTGATTTGCTTGTTCCTGTATTTGATTTATTGTTAAAATTATTTTGAAAAATGCTTTTTACAGTGCCCTCGTTTGTACGGGTTATTAGTGCTGTGTGGTATATGATCGACCACCACTCTTTTCATTAGCTGTACAATTATAAGGTTAAACCACCACTCAGGGTATTTTTATAGTGTCCCATGTGTCCATCGCATAGGATGTGGATGAGGCCCATTACGCCTATGCATTCAAGTACCTGAAGAACAAGCCAGTGAAGGAGCTGAACGGAGACCAGTTCCTCAGGATGTGTCAGGCCGAGGAGGAGGCACTGCTCTCCATTAACATCTGTATTGACCTGATTGGAGTGAAAGGGTGAGGCATTGTTATCATCATGTCACTATTACATGTACATGTATGATGCAAATGTATGTATGTGTTAGATTAGTGTTTTCACAACCAGTGGAACACAACCTAATATACAGAGTCAATGGTGTTTTCAGTTGCTAGGTAACAACATTGTTGCTCCAGTTAAAGTCCTGGTGCAGAGCCATTGCCGTGACATTTAAACATTTACATTAACATCTACTATTTTCCTAAAGAAACAACCCAGTGCATTGCATGCATTTGACCAGCAGTCAAATAAGATAACTGGACACTGTTGGCAAACACCAGGGTCTGTAACACCCATGTTTCCAAGGACTAGCATAAGTCACATCAGGTGAATGCTTTTATCCAAAGCACATATTATATCATATGTGATACCATGATATTGATTACTTAAATCTTTTTAATGGGTGGTCCCAGTGGGAAACAAAGCCTAAAACTTGGAAATGTTGTTGTGTCTTGTCCTACCCATTTAGCTACACACTGCATTTGTTAAAAGGTGACCAAATAGGCTCATGTTAGAAGAACTACAAATCATGTAGCCTTAGACAGAGTGATTTGGCAGAGCCCTGCTGTTTTTTCCTCATGAAAAAGAACAACAGGTTAATGTCTTGATTTCATATTTATCTTTAGGTTCATATTTGAATTTGACAATAGATGCCAACTTCATGTACAAGGTTAACTTTGTGTTAACTTTGTTAACTTTGAGTCTGTTTTAGACAGACTACCGCACTGACTGACCTGTCTCTGTCTGTCATCCTTACTGGGCAGGTACGGGGACCAGACTTACTTTGAGGAGATCAAGCAGTTTTATTACAGAGACGAGTTCAGTCACCAGGTTCAAGAGTGGAATCGTCAACGCACCCTCGCCATCGAGCGCTCCCTCAAGCAGTTTCTCTATCCACAGATGGCTAAAGAGCTGAAGAATAAGCTGATTGCTGAAGCAAAAGACAGCATTATCAAGGTATGTGCATGCTCTCTCACTGACCAACAAAGGCAAAGTTTTCTCAATAAAATCTTGCCGAATTAAACCTGATATTGGTCATGACATGTAAAATTATAAAACTTTCTCTGACATTTCACTCTCTTTCTGGTATTAATAACTTGCATTGATAACTACATGAACATACATTTTAGGCATTCAGCAGACGCTTTTATTCAGATCGACTAACAACAAGTGTAGAATAGTAGAATGAGCTCAAATTCTAGTATCGCCGACATGGCAATTAGTCAAACAAGGGAGCACTGAGGGCAAATCAACAGTGGCCAGTAACTAGCCTGGCAATAAGTAGCTAAAAGTAAAGGTATCCTACAATGAATAATTACAAGAACAAAGAATCAAGCAATTATTTCCCTTTTTCCCCCTTATTCTGGCATTGACTTTCCAAAGCAGGTGGCTCAGAGCATTGATGTATATTGAGCCCACAGTTTTGTGATAGTGGTTGCCACCCCTCAGGCCTGCAGCAGGAAGCTGTATAACTGGCTGAAGGTGGCGCCCTATCGTCCTGACCAGCAAGTGGAGGAGGAGGATGAGGATCTTATGGCAGAGACGCAGGCCAAGGGGATCCGTGTCCTGGGAGTGGCCTTCGCATCCAGCCGGTAGGTTACGCTTGACTTCAAGATGCACTTCGTAAGATTTTTTATAATTTCAAACGAGGACCCCATAGACTCAACCACATACAATTACCTTATTCCTCACTGCCCTCCATGGCCGTGGAGCTGGTAGACAACGAACTGCCCATCCTCTATATGAACAGCAAGAAGTCAGAGGTCAACTTCACATCTGAGAACCCTAATGCCATATCTTGTTTATTTTAATGTTGTCTGTGTATCTAGACATCATTGCAAATAGGGGTAACCTCAATTATCTTTTTGAGACTTACATAAAGATTTGAATGAATTATATCGAAGCAAATTATTTAATTTCCATTTCGCTAATGGAGAAAAATTGATTATATCTCAAATCATTTTTGTCCAAATGACCCCAAACGAGTAGGCTTAATCTATACTATTCAGTAAAAGTAATGGATCATATTGGTACTCGCCATCACGCAATACTTAAAGTTTAGTACTCAGAATCAATATCTGCATTACAAATATAATAATAATAATAATAATAATAATAATAAAATAAACTGTACTGATGCATTGCATCCCTAATATGAAGCTAATGCATTTGAAAAACTATAAATGTTGCATTATCACTTCAAGTGCATTTTTGAGCTCTTGGATTTCTTAAAAGGTTGTGTACTATGTCTCTCTCTGTCTCCTCTCAGAGATACACCAGTGTTCTGTGCCTTGGTGAATGGAGATGGCGAGATGGGAGATTTCCTGAGGCTCCCCTACTTCTTGAAGAGGAGAAATGCATGGAGAGAGGATGAGAGGGAGAAAAAGGTGGCCTCTTCTGTATTATCTTGATATAGTACATTACATTAATCAAAGGTTGGCATAGTCGCCAATAAATTATCTTATTTTGTGTAATCATATTAGCTCCAAGATATTGATACTCTGAAGAAGTTCCTGAGCAGCAAGAAGCCCCACATCATTGCTGTGGCTGGAGAGAACAGGTAAGTCACCCTCTTTCTGTAGGCCATGCTGTTACAATATGAATGTGCATAGTTTTGAATATATTATGTGGAGTGATATGTATAGTCTACTGCATATCCTGTCTTGTATGATCCTGCTGTCCTTGTACTGTGTGTGATGTGATGAAAGTTCTTCTGATGCCCCTTTTCCCGACCCTCTCTTTGACTAATGTCACCACATTGGAAACCTGCTAGGAACAACCAACAGTAGTTGGCGCACCAGTTCAGACTTCACATCTAAAGAGAGTTTAGTTGGTGTGTGCAGACTACTGTTGTTTGGTACTGGTGTTCTACAAATGGCTACACATACCTGCCTAAGTTGAATAATGATCAAAGGTGATGGTAAAGTGATTGTGTTCATGTTGTTTTTGTCCCTTGCACTGCGACCCAGGGATGCCCAAATGGTCATTGAGGACATAAAGCGCACTGTTGGTGAGCTGGAGCAGGAGTCCTCACTGCCCTCCATGGCCGTGGAGCTGGTAGACAACGAACTGCCCATCCTCTATATGAACAGCAAGAAGTCAGAGGTCAACTTCACATCTGAGAACCCTAAAGCCCTCCCAAACTCACAGTTCTCTCTCTCTCTCTCTCTCTCTCTCTCTCTCTAGTTCACTTTATTGGTATGAATCGAATAGCACTGAATTTTCCCAAAGCATATTATGATTTCACATTAAAAGAATTATTACAAATGCAATAGTACTATAAATGAATGCAGTAAATACAGATACCACATTTTTATACATGAGATACTTACTAAGATTCTGAATATATACGATACAATATACAGTACAAATGGTCTCAAACCTTTATCCGTAATACACAGGCTGATTTCCGGGACTACCCTCCTCTCCTGAGACAAGCTGTGTCTCTGGCCAGGAAGATCCAGGACCCTCTGGTGGAGTACGCTCAGGTGTGCAGCTGCGACGAGGACATCCTGTGTCTCAAGCTCCACCCCCTTCAGGTAACAAGGATATCAGTGCTAAGGCATTAATGTTCATTTTACAAACTCTGATGTTATTACACCAAAGTCGTTTCTCCTCAAATTATCATGAACTAGTTATGAATTAAGTCAAAGTCTCAAAGTTTTTATTCATCATGCACGCATCACAGAAGTACAATGGCAGTGAACACATCTCAGAACCTTAAAGCTCTCCGACCTCACAGTTCTCTTTCTCTCTCTCATTTGTCATTTGTCTTCTATGACGATTCTGACTGTCTTATAACTTTCACCCAGGATCATGTAGGAAAGGAGGATCTGCTGAACGCTCTGCAGTGTGAGTTCATCAACCGGGTCAACGAGGTGGGCGTGGATGTGAACCGGGCCATGGCTCACCCGTACACCCAGAGTCTGGTCCAGTACATCTGTGGCCTGGGTCCTAGGAAAGGAGCCCATCTACTGAAGGTAAGACAGGCTTCTCCGTGTTGGCTTTCATCCTGGGTTTCATATGTTCCTGTCAGCAAGTAGGTTGAGTAGTGTGAATCAATTCCATTAACATTAATTTGTATAATAACAAATGATATGTAACTGTATAATAAATGTACAATTCATTGACTGTTTTCAGATCCTGAAGCAGAACAACGCTCGTCTGGAGAATCGTACTCAGCTGGTTACCATGTGTCACATGGGTCCTAAAGTCTTCATCAACTGTGCCGGATTCATTAAGATTGACACAGCCTCTCTGGGAGACAGGTCAGCCTGAGAACGTTGGGTAATAGATGGATGGGTAATAGAGATATACTTGACATGATAGAGAAAGGCTGTGTGGAATAGACCAAACCAACAATTTAAAAAGAATTCTCTAAACGTCCCAATATACTTCATTGCCATGGCAATAACATGACATTCTTTGTCATCATAAGAACATGATAATAATAGATCAGACATCAAGAAAATATTGTTTGTTCATATCATTGCAAATCCATTCGTTCATTAGTCTAAGAGAATCTCATTGCCACGTATCTCTCTCTGCAGCACTGACTCCTACATCGAGGTTCTGGATGGCTCTCGCGTCCACCCAGAGACCTATGAGTGGGCTCGCAAGATGGCCGTGGACGCTCTGGAGTACGACGAGTCAGCGGAGGACGCCAACCCGGCTGGAGCTCTGGAGGAGATCCTGGAAAACCCGGAGCGGCTCAAAGACCTGGATCTAGATGCCTTTGCTGAGGAGCTGGAAAGACAGGTCTGTGTTAAATAAATATTTTAAAACCAAAATCTTAGTATGAAGGGCTGCGGGAGGCAAAGATGCAACGGCATAGAACAAGTTTGTATCACAGCACAACCATTGACATCTATGTTTATTTGAAAAATAGAGCAGAACAGCACAGAACAAATTTATAGCCCTTTCATACTGTATATCTCTGTAAAAATCCATTTAATTGATTTTTTAATTCAGTTATAGATTGCTTATTGTAGAATATTAATGTCATGAGAATACATTTTTCAGCTTCAGATGTATCATTTGATTTGTTATAACTGTTTTAGTGCACCCTCTCTGAGCACAGCCAACTCTCAGTAGGTTGAGGGGGCGTGGCCTTCTGTTCATTGAAAGGAGATGTCAAGTTAGTATCATAATATATTAATCAGAATCAGCTTTATTTGCCAAGTATGACACATACAACGAATTTGACTGCCTCGATGTCTCTGCATGTACTTACACAAAAAAGAAGAAAAAAAGAGCAAAAGAAAACAAAACAAAGAATATACATTTACATTGAATACTATATTATAAGCATAATCTAAGCTACTATAATCAGTAATATCATCTAAGTTACTATATGCAGTTGACCATGAGCCATCCTATGGCAGTAAACAGGATACAGATGGTGCAAGAGGTGATGAGATAAATATAGGCTGGTAGCAAAAAATTATAAATAAAAAATCACATTGCTTTATGTACATGTAGTCAGTGAAATGTATTGCACTGTACAGAGGTACAGTGGAAGGGTAATGTTACATGAACATACCTTCTGTAAAAAAATGCAATGAGATTGAAAAACCTGATTTTCATTGTGCTGAATCTTTAATACAATATCCTGTAACAGGAAATAAACATGGGCCCATTTAGAATGTTTGTGTTGTCACAATGATCAGTGAATCTACGTTGTCACATAGCAGTGTAGTTTTCATTACCTGACTCTGGCTGTGTTGTAGGGCTATGGAAATAAGGGCATCACTCTGTATGACATTCGCGCCGAGCTGAGCTGCAGGTACAAGGACCTGAGGTCCGCCTACAGAGGTCCCAACACAGAGGAGATCTTCAATATGCTTACCAAGGAGACCCCAGAGACATTCTACATTGGTACTGATAATAATAGAGACTCATTCAAGGTGCTATTAGTACGACTTTTGTATTGTTTGGAAGGAGGACCGTGTAGACTCAAGCATGTAATTATATCCCCGAACGACAGTGTCAGGGATATTATGGATTTACCCTGATGGCCACCTCCACAGAGTTGGCGTGTTAGCACAATAACTCGAATAGCTTTCATTCTAATCTTTTAAAATTTGCGGTGCACATTTATGAACCCTATTGAATTTGGTGACCCCATGACCTTTCTTCTTGCACCACCATCAGGCCAAACTTTCTATATTGAATTAGTGTATCTCGCATACCATTTGTTCGAATCTTTTCAAATATGCTGTGCACATTCATGACCCCTAGAGGAAGAAGCTTATTAATTTTGGTGACCCCATGACCTTTCCTCTAGCACCACCATCAGGCCAAACATTCATGTCCTACTTGTGAATGCAATAACTCGAATAGCTTTCATTCAAATCTTTTCAAATTTGTGGTGCAGATTCATGACTGCTAGGGAATGAACTATTGATTTTGGTTACCCCATGACCTGTCCTCTAGCGCCACCATCAGGCGACTTTCAATTTTAGAATTAGTGTATCAAATTTGATAAATATATTTGCATTACCATAGGAAGGATGCCTGTGAAATTCTGAGTCATCTGGCCTCATGGTGGTGCTATTCTCTTAAAACTAAAAACATTACTACTCCTGAACGGCTCGAATTAGGGTCATCTGTTGGCCACCGACAGCACATGTCTATCTAATGGTTGAGTCTGCCACGGTTGTCATTGACGGCCTATCAAGAGTGTGGACTGTGTAGACTCAACCATTAAATTATGTGATTATATCACGGAATTGTTGGTGGTTGAGTCTGGACGGTTCTCAACCCAAATGATCGAAAACCATGCGAATAGCACCTTTTAATAATTGAGTTAGTCTTTATTTGACAAGTGTATTATTTGAATCTGATGTTGACGTGAAACTCAGATCTGTGCGTTAACCATCTCTTTCTATGTCGCTCCGTCCAGGTAAAATGGTCACCAGTGTGGTGACAGGCATTGCTCACCGGCGTCCCCAGGGAGAGAGTTATGACCAGGCTATCAGGAACGATGAGACAGGTCTGTGGCAGTGCCCTTTCTGTCACCAGGACAACTTCCCAGAACTCAGTGAGGTAAGAAGGATCCCCTGTGGTACCTGGACTTGTGCCTTAAAGGGATAGTTCTGATGTTTGGAACCCTTGCCCTATTTCCTAAATACTAATGATGTTGTTGATTGGTTGAATCTTTTCTCAGCACAATCCATGCAGTTCCTCATACTAGCTCCGGCTACTGAGCCACAAACTAATGCAAAGTCACTGAAATTTACTCCACAGTGCACACAAAGTAGATTTCAGTAAGCTTCAGTCAGCCTGTACGGAGGTTGACCCCATTGATTTTGCATTAGTTTGTAAAGCCAGAGCTAGTCTGAGGAACAGCATAGATTGTGCTGACAAAGGACTCTAACCAAAAATCAGAGCTATCCCTTTAAACACTGTGTAGACTAGTTGTGTCTCTTTCATATTATTGTCTCGGAATATCAACCTACCTATCAACATACCTATTACAAGGGAGATCCGGTTGGGGGCGAAATGTCAATAAATGCAAGTGGTGATGTGTAAAAGCAGTTGTGCAGGATTTTCTTCAAGTTAAATTGTCTCCATATAATGCACAAGAGTTCTGGTTGTGTAAATGACTCAGTTTTATATTGTCTCAGAGAATGTTGGTAATCACAGTAGTGGCAATTTAAATGGCATGAAAGTAATTGTCATTTCTCTCTTTCAGGTGTGGAATCATTTTGACAGCGGCTCCTGCCCTGGCCAAGCCATAGGTGTACGCTGTCGCCTGGACAATGGGGTCACTGGCTTTGTCCCCACTAAGTTCCTCAGTGACAAAGTGGTCAAGCACCCTGAGGAAAGAGTCAAGGTTGGGTTGTGCATCTGAGCATTTCCAAGTTGTATTCATAATGTGGTATATTGACAATGATTTGTTGGTGGCATGTACTGTATTCTCAACAAGAGTCACTATGACATCGATTCTCTTCAACATCACATAACACACTTGTCATGGATACATTACACACCAACAGTTAAAAAAAACACTTCTTTCTCAACACAGAGGCTGAAACATATATAACCAATGACCGTTACAGTAACATACTGAGAGGTTTTTCTATCCAGGACTGTGAGTTCACCATAAGAGGTCACCATAAGAGGTGTTTTTCGGAAATGATTGGAAACTGTAGCGGATGATATCATGTTGGCTGTGTTCTGAGCATGGGAAAAAAATCTAGAAATAGAATAATATACTTTCATTTAATTTTCAATGTATATTCATGATTCTGTATCTATGGGAAAAACATCTCCAGCACAAGAGTACCTCACGACTGACAGGCTCTATTTATAATATTCTCATGCTGTGTTTTGCGATACAGTATGGCGCAATGCCACAGCTCCTTGGTCACTGTTATTGATAATCACCTGCTATTTGATTACAATCACCTGAAGTTTATGATCTAATACTCTGGCTGGAGCCTATTTGCTTTTCATTCAAACCCTTGGATCAAATGAACACTGTGATGTTTAAGCCTTCGCCATTGTGAGGGCCATTTTGTGTGAGGGAGTAAGGGGGGTGCTGCAACGAACTGAATAGAGACACCCTTGCCACAGAGATAACTATACATTTAGAACATCTTTAAAACTCATATTTACACCTCAAACTGTAATACATTCTAAGTTTATAATTTTAAGTGTTTATTCATGTTTAGAAAGAAACTTCTGTTCCGCTGTTGCTGGCATCTTTACAATGTGGCACAATGCATTGCTTTGTGGGTAATATTTGGAGCTGAAGTGAACAGATTTTATCACTTGCTAGAACTTTACTAATGTTCCCTCAAGTGCTCACCACTAGAGGCCACTAGCACCGCATTCCTACCTAAACTGTATGGTGTGCACTCATGTTCATAGGTTGGTATGACCGTGCACTGCAGAATCATGAAGATTGACATAGAGAAGCTGAGTGTGGACCTGACCTGTCGGACATCAGACCTTTCAGACAAGAACAATGACTGGAAGCTTCCCAAAGACACCTACTATGACTTTGATGCTGAGAATGAAGACGTGAAAAAGGAGGAGGAGGCAAAGATGAAACAGCACAGAACAAGTTTGTATCAGAGAGCATCCATTGTCACATGTCTTGAGTTGATACAGAGGAACAGTGCAGGACAAGTTTATATTAGGGAACGTACATTCTCTCACACATCTTTAGTTGATAAATACAGTGGATGGAATCATATTTAAAGGGGCAGTTCACCCAAAATTCCAAAAACATTCTCCCCCTTACCCAGAGTGCTAACTATCCATCCAGATCGTTTCAGTGTGAATTGCCTTGTTTTAGAGATATCTGCTGCAGAGATATCAGCCATCACTCAGCTGAATGACACTTGGTTTGTGGCGCTCAAAGCACCAAAAAAGATACATTTTAAAAACTCAAAAGCAATGTCTCTTTCCAGAAATCATGACCCTGTTACTCAAGATAATCCACAGACCTTGTTGTAAGCAGTTTTATGTAGGAACTATCTTCTACTGAACTACACCCCCCATAATAATGCATGGGGGTGTACTTCCCTCCATTGTAGCTCCATTGTATTGGCGGCTGATACAGCTGATATCTCTATGGCAGATATCTAAAAAATTCTGCAAATCACACTGAAACTATCAGGATGGATAGATAGCACACCAGGTAAGGGGGGAAATATGTTTTTATTTTTATTTTGGGTGAACTGCCCTGGGTGGAATCTATAATGCTGTCAAACAGCAGCCTCTAGGTAAAAAGGCCCCTCTTGGTGCTGCACTTTGTTTATTTATTTATTTATTTATTTATTTGTTTGTTTGTTTGTTTGTTTGTTTGTTTGTTTGTTTGTTTGTTTGTTTATTTATTTTGTGGTTTGGAGTTGAGTGGGGATAGGGGAGGAGGTTGCTATTGCTGGCCACAACATTCATTAGTTGGGCATGTCCTAAGTTGTAATAGCCACACCCCTTTATAAGTCAGAGAAAACAGGGATGAAAAATGAGTGAAAGAAAGGATAGTGAGCTATCCATAAAAAATGCACAAGCACAGGCATACCCTAAACATGCCCAGAAATGTTGAAGCTGGTAGAGAGTAGCGATGACAAAAAAGGCAATTGCAATATCAGTAAGGC
>OMKL01141780.1:4970-16344 GCA_900302295.1 Parasudis fraserbrunneri | reverse complement strand
CCCCCCCCCCCCCCCCCTGGGATTACAGAGCATGGCTTTTGGTTAATGCAATTAATTGTTTATAGATTTTCGTAAACATTTAGTGCTTCTGTTAACGTTTACACGGTTAACCGTTCAGAGGTCACATCCTTAGTGTCTTACCATTTTAATGGTTGCACTAAGCCCAAAGCAGCTTTGTAGCTAAGCCAACATTAGCTAGCCAGTCAGTTCTAACACTACAATAAATCAAAATGGCAACAGCCAAGCAATTAAATGATGATGATGATGATGATGATGATGATGATGATGATGATGAGTGTCTCCAAAAAAAATCTAAATTTCAACTGTTGTTGTGTCTTGAAAATAATTGCTACAGTATTCTGTGAAATCTGAACTACTCTCTCTGCTGTCCTTTTCTCAAATGCTCAGGGCAACCTCCCATACGGCGGTGGACTGGGGAAAAATGGCAGAGCAGTGGCTCCAGGAGAAGGAGGCGGAGCGCAAGAAGCAGAGGCCCAGCAGGATGACCCCACGCCCGTCGCCCAGCCCCATGATCGAAAGCACACCCATGTCTATCACCGGAGACGCCACGCCTTTGCTGGATGAGATGGATCGCTAGGCTTATCCAACTTCGCTTGGTCCTACTGCAAGTCCACCCCACACTACTAATAAGCCACTTTAGTAGCTACAGGGAAGGATAAACTTTGTTGACTAACATGGATGTGTGAAATGGTTTTAAATTATTTATGAGGTCATGGAACCAACAGTTGTTAATCCCCTCAAACAATTCATAAAAAGCCAAGGACATTTTCAGTTTTCAACAGAAATCAACCAACTCCCATTTAGTGTTAAATTTTTCCCAGACAATGGTCTTCATTTATCAACCTGTTCATGTGTTGTTTGTATTTTTATGTGGAAAATGAGGCCGTACCAAAATCTTACTTTATATTTGTCAACCTTGCGGACACAAGGGGCAACCTTTGTATATCTGTTTTATGTCTCCCATGTTACTGTTACATATTGTTACTTTTTCCCAAAATCACGTTCAAACGAATCCAAAGTAAAAGAGAATTTGCTCAAACTAGTTTGAACTTTTATATAATCAGAATCTCTCCCTCTATTATAACACAGCCCTAATATCTAGTTGCATTTTCACCATCACAGTAACAGTGTGTAACTATTCAGTAACTACAAGACTGTATTAATAAACAAACTGCATAGGCTTACTTTTTGGAGTTGAAAAGGCCTATGTGAACATTTTAATAAAATGGCAATCATTTGTTATTCCAGTGTTCCTAAAGAGAGGGTGAAAATGTATTTACTTTCTTCGTTCAGACTGCAATGCAAAATGCAAACAAAGGTTTACATTATAATTGAGTCACAATTATACAAAAACCTCATGGATACTTTACTATTATGCAAATAATATTGCCATCTAGTCAAACATATTTTTAATGTCTACATTTTATGCTTTATGCCTAAAAACATTATAAAATATACACTCAAATATCATATACAAAAACTTTAATGAATCTCATACTGTTTGTGTAAACTGTTTTCCAGCCAATTTCAAAACACATTTCTTCATATCTTGCTTGATAAATGAGGCTAATAGAATCTGCATGCTTTGTTAGAATCAGACTTAAGGCTTATTAGTACCAAATGCATGCACTAACAACAACTGAAATGACTATTTCATGACCATTCAAATTTGCAGTTTTCTTGGCTTTCTATATTCTTTCTATAAACCATTTCAGCTTTGTCACAGCGCTACAGCATTATGTTCATATGTTGATATTATCATTTGAAGCCTTTCTTTCTATGTATACGCTGCTGAGCTTGGTTAGTTTAAGCCTTCTATGCCTGACTAGCCTCTATCGTGCAATAGCCAATGCAGGCCATGTAGTAAGTACAGTAGGTGTGCCACACTGAACATGAACAATATTACTTTGACCAAAATGGCAATGGTACAAATTGGTAGAATCATCAAGGATTCGTTTGGATTTTATGACCCTACCGGTAGGTCTTTTGTATTAATCACCAAGTGCCCTTGATGTATTAGGAGTACTCCAGAATCCATTGCCAATGGTCTGAAAATAGAATCCCAGTTCCTGTTATCTGTTTGCTACGAAGGCATTCCTCAAACAAACTGGGTGGACTGAAAGGGAATTACGCAAGGAAATGATGACACTAATGCCCAGGTATGGATAGCTGTAACTCCTTATTTGCTTGTTATATATGGTCATAGACGATTAAATGCTTGTTGAGAGCAGTGTCATAGCCCGGCTTATAGCAGTTGTATTTTGGCTAACAAGCAAATGGTTAACTAGAACTAACGTGCTGAGCTAGTACCAGGGGCAATCAATGCTTCTAGGCTTCTACTACTAATGTGTTAACAGCACTAGCAGTAATACAAAAGACTTATGGTCAAAAAATCCAAGCTAAGCCTGTAAGCACTTTTCAGTATTCTAAAGTATATATTTTTTCTTTCTCTTTTTTGTTAAGGCATTACTGAAACAAACATCTGTTTAATTAGTATTTCATTCATACAGTTTGTTATTGTGTCAATATGAATATTTGAATGTGTCGTCTCTCAGTGTGTTAAACCTATGATGATACCGATGTACATTTTATTTGAATCGACTAAAGTTACATTCTTAAGCTACACATGTGAACAAATATTCAATTATTGATTTTCAGTATGGATCTTGTGTGTCCACTAATAAAAGAAAAGTCTTTGGACAAAAAGCACCTATCTCTTTGTTTTTGTTAATCAAAAAAAAAAGCTTATACTGCAGTACCAAGCGGGGCTTGTATAAAGGCATTACAGATTTTACTTTTAAATATGAGTTTTTAATTGTATTTACCATGGCCTTGCTGCCAGAGGCTAGAAAAGAGAGAAAGAGAGTTGTATTTATGAGTCACTGAGATTAAGCCATTTGGTCAGTGAAGATGTCAATGAAACATCTGACTGATTCGGTCAAAGAGGGTACATTTTGACTGTGAAATTGCATATCAAACATAAATTCTCCGACCATTTGCTGAACTCCAGTGTGCACCATATTTGCTTGTTTGAGCTAACTGTGAGAAATGTATTCCTGAGAATCAGAGCTGCAAATTGAGTTACAACATGCCACTTCATACTTACATAGATTTTGGAAATGAACAATTTTAGATTTTGGTTGGGAATGAGATGAAAATGTTCTTGCGAGGTTTTATTCTAACATATTTGCCCTTTTCATGGTGAAAAACATCTAATTCAATTCTAAAATGGCTTAAATATGCCTGCTCTATCAAATTCTATGACGGAAATGGTATTTTGGTATTGTCTGTGGCAGCCATCTTGAATAATGTTCTGTTGGATTTTCAAGTGGCTAACGTTCTTTTTTTTCTTCTTTTTTTCTTTTTTTTTTTATACAAACTAAAGCCAAAAATTACCAACAAACTCCAGCACACTGTCTAACTTGCCATAATACATTTATTTGCGACGTTTCGGTGCTAGATCTTCATCAGGCAAATGGTTTATGACAATGAGAAGCCATCTTAAATAGTGAGTGGCTATAAAGCCTACAATCAATCCCATTACCCACATGCAATAGGAAGGCATGAATACCAAACATCAATTTACAGTCTCCAGTAACATACATGGAGCTAGGAAATACATAGTAATAATCATAAATGTACCCCAAAAACGCTTACATTAAATGGGTAGATTACTATAAAATGAATGCTCAAGTCCCCAAAGGCTAAACTGCATTCTCAAAAGGTTTGATCAATTATGAATACATTTACATGGAATGTGAAAAATCAGCATCAATAAATAAATGAATAGAATCCATCATAATACAACAAGACCTCACAAAATTCCAATGGGCAAAAATATTCCATCAATGTATACATTAACAACAAACCAAACCCAAAAGAACCTTCATGTCAAATTTGGTGCTTGTAGCCACATGTGCAAATTCTTTCTTTTTTTCCAAGCCAGGCCCTGAGGTGTGGCGGGCCATGAGTGACTTACACTTGAATAATGCCCTAGGCTGAAATAAGGCAGAGTGGGAGTAAACCTGAACCTAAACTTTCATGCCTGATAGGCCCACAATACAATAACGTAGGCTCATGTTGTTCTGAACAGACCATGCAAGGTGTGCCTTGGGGGGATGCAGGTGATTCACTAAGAAATTGACGAGTTCCCAGTGGCAGTCTTTCAGATTGAGGTTTATGATTGTGGCTGCTCATCAGACTTTCTAGGCACTAAAAAGCTTTGATGTGAATTGGACCAATAATTATGGAGTAAAGTACAAAACATATCACCTCCCTTCCTCCATCCAACTCCAGCCCAACCTCTGTCTACCGATGTGCATATTTGGAGTCTGTGACATAATCTCTAGGGGAAGAGCTTGAGTATTCACCTGACTTCCTAAACACCTCCTACTGTTGAGCCTCCTATCAGCTTATGTTCATTCCAAAAACTACAGCCAATCACCATGTCTTACCTTTCTCTCACCATCTAATCGTTTTCCTCCTCCTGCAGAATTTAAACAGCTTCTGACAGCTCTGGTATCCAAGCGGTCCTTTTGTATCCCACCACCACCCTATTCCCCTTAGGTTTGATATTTGTTAGGTTATTTGTAAATAACAACCAGAATAGAAAATAATAAAGTTGGGGATCAGCACAACCCAGGTCTCTACAGCCTAGGGCTGATATCACTCTCTGGGTATGTCATGCACAGCCTTGGTTTCTCACCCTGCTGCATACAAGCCAAACTGGTTTTCACTCAATCCTCCCTCAGACATCATTATCATCATCATTGTCCTCATCCTCCCCCATTAATGGTAAGTTGATAACAAGAAGCTCAAGCTCATGAATAACATGTTTTTACAATATGTAATTTCATGTCCATATCAAGGTTAATATATCTTTGAAACTATTAGCACTTGTGCAGGTAACAGTTTGGCTGTTTGGACCCTTAATGATCCTAATAGATACAATAGGGTTCCAGCAGCTTCACTGCTTGGACCCCTAATAAAATGGTAGTATTATAGTAATAGTCATATCTGGTAGTGTTACAGTAATCGTCATAACTGCTCCCCCTATAGACCCACTGCAATATATACCAAAAGGTCATGGCACTTTTAGTTTGCTCCTGTTATAGTGAAACCTTTGACACATGTCTTCAATTTATCAATCACCACTGGGGAGGTACCTGAAGAGTGGAATATTTTGCAGGTTACACCAATATATGAAGCAGGTGACAAGACTGAAGTGGCAAATTGTCACCCTGTCTCCATCCTCTGCGTGGCGTCCAAAGTCCTGGAAAAACTGGTTCATAAGCAGACTTTTGATTACCGCAATGAGAATAAGATCCTAACTGCCAGTCAAAGAAGATTTAGGAAAATGCATAGCCTCTGCAGTTCAAAAAGTGGTCACAAATATTAAGTCGGCCTCAAACAGGAAGTCATTGCTGCATTTATGCAAAAGCTTGGTTTTGACTGTAACACAAAGAAATGGTTTCAATCCTATCTACAAGGGAGGAGTTAATATGTCAAATTCCAAAATGGCAAGTCCGATCTAGCCCCATGTAGCTATGGAGTGCCACAGGGAAGTGTTTATGGGCCTTTGCTGTTCTGCATCTATATGAATGACCTTCCAACACGACTGACTAAGTGTAGCATCCATATGTATACGGATGACACAATTGTTTACTGCTCAGCTAGAACTACGGAGGAAAGTCAGCAGGCTCTAACAGATGACATGATAAGAGCTGCCTTGTGGTTTAGAGTCTACAAGCTCTCGTTACATCCCCAGAAAACCAAATCCATGCTCTTTGGACTTTCTCAAAAACGTTAGTGCACTGGAAACTCCTTGACCATCAGCGATGGGATGAAGTCTCCTGCTTTACATACCTTAGTGGGACATTAGATCCTTGCCCTACAGTGAAAGTCACATAAGACTAATATCATAAACAAACTGGTAGCTGGCTTGGGTGCCTTAACACTATGTATGATACCCTATTCCTCACTCATTTAGATTACCGTGGAACAGTCTGGCGTCTTCACGTCTCATGACAGGCCATACTTAAAAAGACCACCTTAAGACTGACAAACTTCTTCAAATGGCTCAAATTGATGCAATCGTGGACAGAATCAAAGTAACTGTATTGATAATGGCTTTTAAACCTGTGTGCCCCATACTTAACAGAAATCTTAATCTTCTGGAAATCCCTATGGCCAGAGATGCTGCATTTAAAGACAGCCTCCTGCGCTACTATTTGGATTCAGCTGGAGAGGTCTACCAGGGAACAAGCAGATCTGCAGGCTTTTAAATATAAACTCATAGCTGGACTATCATACAGGATTGGATGCATAGAATGTCATGTTATTGATGTGTTTTTATTTTTATTCTGTCTTGTGTTGTTTTAAATGTATCCTGGAAATCAGTACCATTACTGAGTGGACTATCCTGGTGAAATAAAGTTGATTAATTGATTGATTAATTGATTGTAGTAGTAGTAGTAGTAGTAGTACTATCTTTAGCAAAAGAAAACGCGGCAATATTATTTTCATTAGGATGTAGCCTACCACTGGTACATTAGAAAAAAGCCCAAACATGCATTAGTGGCAATGTGTTGCTGAGTAAGAGAAATTGCTCCAAGTCTGTCACTCACTTTGGCACTGCAGTTTACCATTATGTCTGCATGTCATGCTCCTCTGAATGCCTGGTTGTCTTGCCAGAATCTGGGAGCTTGATCTGTACTATGAAAGTCCTCATTGTTTAACGGTTCCCACTGCTACACACTGGTCAACACTTACAGAAGATAATCTACTGGTATATATTCACAAATCACTCCTTAATGTTCAGCCCAATAAATATAGATCAGTTCATAATGAGATGCGGTAGCAACGATATGGTTTCATGAACACCTATTTCTGCCAATTTCACCCAGATAAAGTCTTCTAGTACAAACATGTGAGAATCAGCTGATGTGGGATTTCAGCTTCTGCACTGGGTGTTACAACCCTCGTATAAAAGGGCCATGAATAGTGTGCACTTTGAGCACCTAATCCTTCACTGAGAATGTGACCCCCTTCGGAAGTGCCTTAAGTCGCACTGAGTGGTGCAAGTGAGGTTGAGGTGTCCAGCCCCCATGAACAACAGGACGTAGTAAATAAACTTGGAATGCTGGGTTTCTTGGCAGGGATTGTGTGCATACAGTATTTAAAACATTGTTCACAAAAAGTCAAAGCTAAGCAGGTTACTAATAAGCTGATGAATAGGTTCTGTATTAACAAGTTTTAATTTTCCCCTTATGATTAAATATTTCATGGAGGGAATGTGGGATTATGCAGGATATAGTGCCACTATTACTTGTAGAAAAAAATAATTAATTTCATTCACTCATACATTTTTGCACAGTAAAAATGGTTGCATTCATAAATTTTATTATGGATATATTACAAACAATACATTATTATAAAATATGATTCTTGTTTTCCAATCAATCAAATATGATTCCTGTCAATATTGGCTTTGATGTTGGACAACAAAACATACTGTAGAACACATTATATTTGTCTCCAAGAAGCCATTCTGATAGTCAAGAGCTAGGTAAAGTCTATCTTAGCTAGCCACCTAAGATGCCTTTTACACCCTATCGTTCTATATTTCCAACATGGTTAAAAGGGTTTAATTATGGTCTGATGGAGAGGGCAGTTTTCCTTCTCCTCTTTCTACCAAATTGCTCTTTTACTCTCTGGATAGATAACTGAATTGGGCTCATAATCGGTGTTCTGGTGGTGGTGGTGGTGGTGGTGATGTTGGAGGTTGAGTGGAAAGTCTGTTTGGTGCTCTCAGGTGTCTGGAGATTAAACTCCCCAGTCTTGTCAGCTTTGGATGGCATTGTAAGGATTGTGTGTCCTGTAAATTGTTCGGAAAATCCGGTCATTGCTTCACGCACAGTTTTTGTGTTACTTTGAATAGTAACTCCATCATTCACAACACTAGGCATGGTTTTCTTTCTTTGTTTTCTCTCTTCTCTCCCTGTTGGCCTAAGTCGTTTTGTAGTGACAACAGGGATGCCAGTGACAGTAGTAACAAGCCCCTTTTCACTAAGGTTATCTGCTTCTTCTAATACTAGCTGACCAATAGGCCTACTAATTACAGCGGTAGTTGAAGGGACATTCAGTAAACCAATACCCTCAGATGCAGTGAGACTTTGAACTACATCTTCAGAGGTATTGTGGAGAGGGCTTTCAGTTGAAATAGACATTTTCCCCCTTCTCCTCCTCTTCCCCCCCCTTTTTTCTTTTGACCTTTGCCTTCTGGTTTGAAGCACATGAAATGTAGAGGTTATAGTTATAGTAGGAACCGATGCTCTTGCTTCATTAATGTCCAGTCTGTGTGAAACCTGCTGCTCTATGCGTTCAGGCACAGGGATTAATGTAATGGTTGGCGCACCAGTGCTTGTGACTACTTTCAGATTTTCCACAGTGGAATTTTCCAGAGTAACTCCCACAATGGGAGCGGCATTGGCAATTTTCCTCCTTGTCTTTCTCTCTTCTCCCTCTCCTCTCTCCCTTGACCTGTGCCTTTTGCTTTTGGGGATTACAATGGGGTTAGTCACAAATGCATTGACAGGTCCTTTTTCAATGTGGCTTTTTAACTTTTGTTGCTCAAGCTGCCCTGAAGGGATTATGGTAGGCCTAATGGTCACAGCTGCAGATATGTCACTTGAGTTGTCTCTTGTGCCAACGAGAGATTTCTGTTTTAGAGTTATATTTAATAAAACCTCTGTAGGGGAAGAAGTTATATTGCTCTTTCTTTTTCTCCCCTCCCCTTTCCTTGACCTTCCCTTTTTTGTCTTAGGTGGGTTCAGAGAGGTTGTGCTGGTGGGTGTAGAGAGAAGCACCATCTCTGTGCTCTCTGTCAGTGCTTGGATGTGCTGTGCCACCCGTTCCTTCTTGACAGCAGTGAATGAGGTGGTGGAAACATCAGCACTTTCCATGATTGGTTCATCTTTCATGACATCATTGGAGGGCTGATCTTTCCCTCCCAGATCAAATGTACTATCAATGAAACTGTCTGCAAGTCTACTCAACTGATCATTTTTGCCTGTCTCACTGATGAAGTTACTCTTACCTATGACCTCTTCTGCTTTGCTGCCAGAGGGACTGACTGTGGCTCCTTCCTCTACTTTAGTGCCAGTATCTACCCTCTGCTTTTTCTTTCTGCCCTTCCCCTTCCGTTTATGTGTTTTGCTGGTTTTCTTCTTCTTCCCTGTATTCTTCCTCCTCTTCTTCTCTGAGGTATGTGTCTCTCCTTTGGCGGTGTCAGTGTTGGAGCTTTGAGAGGTGGAGACCGTAGCGAGCACTTTGATGAAATCTTCGGCGGCAGTGACCACATTCCTGAGTGAGGGTTCCTCTGGGCCACTGGTCTGGGAGCCGGACACTGTAGACTGTGTTGTACGCTCAGGTTTCTCCTGCTTGTCACCTTTCTCAGAATCTTTCTCTGATGGAGGAGCCACAGTCGGCACATCAACGCCGATAACCTCAATGCCGCCAAAGTCATACGGGATTGACTCTCTGATCACAGCACTGGGGAGCTTCTCATACCTTTTACACCTTTGAGAGGGAGCAGGAGAGAGAGAGAGAGAGAGAGAGAGAGAGAGAGAGAGAGAGAGAGAGAGAGTAAGAGAGGATTAATACACAGCATCTTCAGAAAACACAGTTCAGTGTTTTGCAAAGCCTCTTAAAAAGTCTAACTTAAGATCATTAATACTTACACTCCATACCAGTGGCGCTCAGCACACTGCTCTTCATATGCAAATTCAAAGCACGGCACTTCCATGACATTGAAGAATGCCTGACCCACCACCCGTGAGGAAGTGTCATTGACTTTCCTCAGGCAATCCTTCAACCTGCAGCATAAGAGAGAAAATCCCATCCTTTGATTTAATTTCACACTTTCGGGGCAAGCAATCTACCAGCCTATCATATACTTATACTGTGTAAACGAGGTAAATGGAAACACAACATGCACAGTAATAACTTCCAATCACATCTTTAAGTCTAGGAGTATTCTAACATGATTATTCTGAGTGATCATGCACCTCCATATCATGATGCAATTATTTCAATGTTGATGCATCGACATTGCTGTCTATGAGTGGACCAAAGTCATATCAGAAACAGCACCCCACATAAGTCGAGATTTCCATGTCTTGCGTGCAATGTGAAATTAAACACAAAAAGACCATTAACGAAAAAGAGGGCATTTACTCACGCATTATCACAGTCGCAGTGACAAAGGGAATGCCACTTAAAATTAGTGTAGCCATATTTAGAAGAAAATGCATGGATGACATAAGGGCAGTGGTCGTGGACACGGCAACAGCTGTCGGTCTCTGCATATTTTCCTGTACAATTACATGAAAATTGATGTCATTGTTAGTGCACTTGGTATTTAGCAAAATATAGGCCTAATATATTTGCAACATCACTTTGAACTGAGGTCCAATTCCATTGAGAAAACATATTTACATTTCTGATGATAAATGCTATATCCCCAAAAGTGATAACACAACCTACCCAAATGGTCATAATGATCAGCCATGTTGCCCGCTCCACACCAAAGCGTCCCAGGATAAGTAAAGCCTCTCTTTGATCTCTTTAAAATCGTGTCCTTGGAATCTGAGCTGACCCTCTCATCCTCCAGTTGGTTAACAGTTGTCGCCATCCTCCCAGCGGTCCCGGCGCGCTCTGATCTCCTGTTGAACTCCTGGCAGGCTGATTTGACTTCTCCCACGTGCGCAAAGTGCATCTCCACATCTAGTTTTGTTTCCTGGTTTTTCAGTCCCAGTCTACACACGTGCATGAACGATTTCACCTGCATCTGGTTCACTATCACAGAGCAGTCCACAAGCTTCCCCGCGGGGTTATGCACGGAGCGAACCTCCTCAGTTCCGTCTGACACTTGGTAGAGGTAATTCTCCCCTATGACAGACATTTTTGCACAGAAACTGCCATTTAGCATGGAAAACATTTCTTTGTTCTCTTTTTCTGCGTCAAGAGCATAGTTGAGAAATTCGCCCTTGACAAAGTTTCTGTCCAAATAAGACAGAAAGACAAAAAAGACCGACCACATTACGACAAGTGGTACTTTCAGCACCACGCGCAATGGAGACAGCTCCTCCGCTTCACGGGCTCACGCAACCACCCACTTTTAAAGCATCTCTAAAGTGGTGCGATTATTAATACGATAACTGACAACGCTGGGAGGAGTTTATTATCCTAATTAAAGAGGACTTGCAGGTTTCTTCCAGTGTCGCCATTGGGCGACGATATGGTGTGTTTCATCGTTTCATCAGTCATTGCTTTAGGCTACAAAACTTTTTTT
>OMKL01141777.1:0-15519 GCA_900302295.1 Parasudis fraserbrunneri | reverse complement strand
TATATCACCTTTCTTCATACAATTTGCTGGCCAATCGGTTTCATCTAGTTGGCTGTTGATAATAATAATAATAATAATAGCTTGGATTTATATAGCGCCTTTCATAGACCCAAGGTCGCTTAACAATACAGATTTAACAGAAAACAGACACAGGACAGAGACAAAACACAGATCAAATACAAACATGTAACAACCAATAGATTAGACATTGTGAGCAGTCCTGAAGAGGTGAGTTTTGAGGGCTGTTTTGAAAATGTCAAGGGTTTGGGAGTCACGGATGGCCTTGGGGAGAGAGTTCCAGAGGGTGGGGGCAGCCACACTGAAGGCTCTGCGACCAAAGGTCACGAGGTTTGCGCGGGGTTGGATGAGTAGGCCTGAGCCTGAGGACCTGAGACCTGAGGTCTGATATGAAGTGCTCCATTGCAAATACGTCAATTGTCTAACTCACAACTGAAAATTACAACGTCAATACATATTCAATAACAAGCTGGGTACTATTTTCTTGAGGAAACGCTTATATCTTGCATTTTGAGTTTGTTTGTTTATGTGTCCATTGATTTTTGTGCAGTTACCAATCGAGAGAAGATAGGGCATCAGTGCAGGCAGGACTCCATTTTACTGCACAGTTGTGGCATGATAAATGTTGCACTTACTCTCAATGTTATGGCCGTATGGCCAGATATTGCCACCATTACTGTACCATCGCTACTGTCACCAATACTACTGTACTGCAAGTGCTACTCTGACTAAATCCTACACAGCACTGGCAGTGCCACTGCTGCTCTGCCTGTAACATTACCTTTCTCTCTTAGCTCATAAAACCAATGGACACAGGGAAACGAAACGAACAAACTCAGAAATGTAAGAAATACCTGCTCTACCTTATAAGAGTTCCCTCTACCTTATAAGAGTAAAATGGTACTCAACCCATTAGTGAATATGTATTTTAAATTTAAATGTCACTATATTTCCACGCTTCTCTCCTTCCCTCATATCTGATTCAGTGCCTGTCTGACGGCGTGTTCAAGGGGAGGGGCTATCACAGACTGGTCCGAGAGATGGAGAGGAGGGCAAGTAGAGGCTGTGAATAAATACACTGCACGCAGCTCTGCCATGAAAAATGCCATTTTCTCCCCAATTTAGTTGTTATGCCAATTCCCCATGTGTATCACGGTCCTGGTCATTGCACTAACCTCTGTTGGTCTGGGGAGGGTGTAGACTACCACATGTTTCCTCTGATACATGTGGAGTCGCCAGCCGCTTCTTTTCACCTGACGGCGAGGAGTTTCATTGGGAGAGCGTAACATGCGCAGAGGTTCACGCTATCTCCCCCAGATCCCCTCCCCGCTGAACAGGCGCCCTGACCGACCAGTAGGAGTCGCTAATCCAGGACTCATGCCCTACTGGCTTCCCACCTCTGAACACTGCCAATTGTGTTCGTTGGATCGTCTGAACAAGTCAAAAGTACTGCTGCCGGGGATTGAACTCGGGTCTCTGTGGTGGTAGGCGAGTGCTACCCATTTTAAATGGTTAAAAAAAATCAGTATGTGGCGGTCAGTGTTGATTTAGTAGCGGGCCTCCACAAATAAATCAATGTATGGGAAACACTGTGTAGGTTGGCTCTGATGCATTCTTATTTCCCTTTTAGTTTGTGGTCTGTGATGTTGAATTTGCAGAAGATGGGAAATACTTTTATGGAGATGTCGTCAGTAAAGGGGAAGTTCTAAAGTTGGTCAGCTGGCTGCGTGGGCCTGTCGCATGTGGCCATCTACAGCCAGAGAATTCCCTGCCATGGCATTATGGACATGTTCCTTCATCCCTCCATCTTTTCTTAAGCACATCACTCACATTGTCTTCTTCCACGTGTGTATTGATAATCGGTAATCTTAATGATCTCAGGCAGGAATATCAATGTCTGTGGTCGGACGCTGATGGCATCGGAGGACGTTCCATGTCATCATCTGTACATTTATAGCCAGTTCAGGGATGTGTTCACTGAAACATATGAGTCCACTCTTTATAACCTTGCTATACACCTGACCTGAACTTGCTGCAGTTGTTGCAATAACTATGATACCAAGCTCTGTTGACAAAACTCTTAAACATGAATCAAAATGGTTTTAAAATCTGGATCTCTTGAAAATATACATTTCAGTGGAAATCACACATATTAAGCAGCCAGGATATCCGTGATTCACTAGAGTTCTACTGATTTTGTTCCTCGACTGTTAGTGGCTAGATGAGTGAAAGCATCAATTTAGACAAAGGCCTCGTTGACTTGTGCTCTGCCAACACCTGCCTCTCCCTTCCCTCTCCCCTGCCGCCCAGGCGCTATGAGGAGGACATGTACTGGAGGCGGATGGAGGAGGAGCAGATGTACTGGGGGGAGCAGAGACGTAGGATGCCCCCCCCACCACTGATGAGCCGTCCTGGCATGCCTGTACCCCCTCTATTGGTGAGCTTCACTACCGCTGGGATGTTGAGTTGTCTTCTGACTTTTTACTCTATGTTGAGTCATAGATCACTTGAATATAGAAATCCTGTTTCCTTTGGACAGATGTGTCATAGTAGGTAAAACACTACGTAAGTAAGTAAGGATGCCCCTTCTTAGTTAATTTGTCATTTTTAATGATTTTCATGTCGTTTCTGGAAAATTATTGGCACCTCTTTGACATAATATTCAGAGAGATGTGGCGAAACATGATATAAAAGAAAATCTAAGGTGACACTTTCTGTTCAGATATTATATATATGTATATATCAGACCAAAGCAAACATTTTGAACAAAGTGTAGTACCAAGAGGGGCTCCTTTGTCTAGAGGTCGCTGTTTGATGGCATTACAGATTCTATCTTTAAGTTCAGTCACAGGACAACAATGTGGAAAAGGCAATTTTACAGATTTGTCAATTAAATGGACTATTCAGTTAAGGACGTCAATATGAGATTTTGATGGTACGATCATTGTCTGAGGAAATATCACGGTTTCATGATTATTATACTTTTTTTATGATTATAAAAGAAGACCAGATTATAAATGTAAAATAGATACAAATCAGTATCTTTTGAATAAAATAGTCATCGGCTGGACCTGCATTAGGATTGTTAAAGATAATCAATGTCAAAAAGAGTAGCCTATAACAGACTTAGGCACGCACGCACGCACGCACACACACCACAGAGTGGCAGTGGCCTATTAGCAGACTTAATGATTTTAGAATACTTGTACTATGGCTAATGAACTGAACTATTTATTACCATCATCAACTATCCAGTTAGTTTTTATAGTGTAACGTTTGGCTACTGAAAAATAATTTATGATGGTTAAATGGGAATATACAAAACGTACAGAGAAAAATGGGGAGAGAGAGGTAGAGAGGGTGGGGTAGAGGGAGAGGGAGATAGAGAAATAGAGAGTCTCAGCCTTTACCATTCACTTGGGGCTGATCACTGTAACTTTATCCCCACAAAATCAACCCGAATGCAAACGAAAGCGAGCAAAGTTTTCACCGCACACACAAACCGAGTGACTCGCGATGAGTTTTCCAGGGGCAATGTCGAACGCAGGGCTGAATACCGTAGCAAGATATCGTAGCTTCTAAAATTCTTACGGTTTGGTAACGGTGGTGTTTTCTGACCACGGTTATGGCGAAACCGGTTAATCCCGACATCCTTATATTCAATCAGTCGAGAAAATCCTTTTCATTCGACTAAGAATTTCTTAAGAGGTGCTTGGTTTTATTCACATCTTCTCCCTTAAGCCCGTGCGGCGGCCGGACTCCCCTGACGATCGCCACATCATGGCCAAGCACTCCACCATCTACCCAGTGGAGGAGGAGCTCCAGGCCGTCCAGAGGATCGTCTCCCACTCGGAGAGGGCCCTCAAACTGGTGTCAGACTCCCTGCTGGAGAAGGAGACCCCTCCTGCTGCTCCTGTTGCTCCTGTTGCTGCTGCTGCTGCTGTTGCTACTTCTACTACTTCTACTACTGAGGAAGGAGAGGAGAAAGGGTAAGAGCTGTAGTTCGTGGCTCTCTCTCCATTTCTCTATGGGGCCTGTTTGGCAAACACAGATTTTAACCAGCCCTCGATTAAAACTTTTTGAAAAATAATTTGAGGTGTAAGTTTTGTCAAACGTTTCCTCAGAATTCTATTTTGGAATTCTAGAACTCTTATTAACCTCGTTTCGCCCTGCCCACTTTGGCCTTGTTTTTGTATTTCTAAGGCTTTGTTTAATCCATATCTGTGAAACCAGCCCTTTGGCACAGCCACAACGTAACTCTTGCCTCATAGAAAATATTGTAAATCGGTCTGTCTGTCTCTCTGTCTGTCTCTCTATGACAGAGCTGAATCTCCTGGACGGCTGCTGAAAGGCGTGATGAGAGTTGGTATCCTGGCCAAAGGTCTGTTGCTTCATGGGGACAGGAATGTCGAGCTCATCCTGCTGACGGCCAAGAAACCCACCATCTCCTTACTGAAGAGCATCGCCAAGCAGCTGCCCAAAGAGCTGGCTGTAAGAAACCTCTCCTATCCTATTTGACCTGTACATGAATGATATGAATGTGTCAACATTTCATGTGGTCACGTATTGAAATACTGCTTATGTAGGAAATGAAGTGAATCCTCTGTGCATTATGGTGAGAGAGAGATTGTAGTATATCTGGAATCCACAACAGTAATCTTTACAGATTATTTTGAGGAATGGATGAGAGTGAGATCCAGTTTTAAGCAGTCCTGAGTGCTTTTGTACAAGCTTATGTCTTACACAGGGTATGGGATCATTTTAGGCACCAAATGAGCAGCCATTTTGACCCCCTACCCCTTCCCAAAACAAACCCAAAACAAACCACATGGCAACAAAAAAAAACTGCTGGCTTTAGTTCACAAGAATCGGTCACATATAGTAGGTGTGAGTGTGATGCTGTTACTCAGAAAGAGGAAATGAGAATTCTTTGATGACAAATGACAAATCCCAGCTGTTGTCCTATGACTGGTCATACGTTATGTACTCATTGGATTGGGGATCTGTGGTTTTACTCGTTAATGTTTGTCATAGAGCTAGAGGAAACAGAATGTGAAAAGGTCTAGCTGCTTTAATAATTTATCATGATTTAGTGATCATGAAGTATTTACATTGCCTGAAATTTTGTTTTTTTTTTGCAGCCAAGACATAAAACCGGTCCCACAAATGATCACTTTTTGCTTTATTTGCCATAAAAAAACATGTTCTAGCCAACTAAATCATCCAGCTCTCAGCCTTTTGGAGGGGAATACCGTTGGATTCTTCTGTACTTAAGAACAGTTCAATTTGCATTAGTTAATCCACTATGGCCCCCTACAGACACAAACAACAGAGGAGTTTGTCCATCCCTCAATCTGTAATGTCAGACTGATGTGCTGCTACATTGAGAATTGATGGGGGGTGGGCTGTTGGCAGTGGCACTATACTGAATAAAGTAAAGCTTTGGGTGTAAAAGCTGCAAGAGTCTACAAAGTCTCCCATTCATTGTTAATGGAGCAGTTCCTGGCTGTATATCTTGATGGCATAACAGATTAGGGGTCTCAGTTCTCTGGTTCCTAGCTTTTGGGAGAGAGTTGCTCGTGTTCATTAACGTCTGATTGAAACATTCTAGGCCATAGGAATGAGGTGTGAACTTTTAAATCGACTGGTATTCCTGTTTAGGGCTGTTCAGGAGACCCATGCAAGAGAGGGAGTCTGTTGCTGCTGGAGACTGATTGTGATGTTGCTACTCACTGCTCTTCCTCCCTCCTGCTCTAGTTGTAATGAATGTTTCATCCAAAGTGCTTTTGACTGATCTTTAGATCCACTGCCTGGTTACGACACTTGAATCCTACAGAGTGAGACTGGGCCATTTCTTTTTAAAACCACTCCCTTTATTAGTCATTATAGATTAGTATAAGCTTCATAAAAGTTAATGTTAGCACCCAAGCTTGAGAAATACTGTTCTCTGTATAGCTTGTCCATTTTCTATCAAGAGATTTTAAATCTGACTAGTGATTTTAGAAGCTATTTGCATATCAGAGGGGTCAAAAACAATACAGTTTTACCTAATTACCCCTCCTTTTCCTGTCTTTTTAAAACAAAAAGACAGCCCGTGCACCCTTCCTCCTCTGTAGTGAGTAATGCGGAGTGTCCTTTTAACCGGCAGACATTTTCTGAAGATCAGTATGAGGTGCAGGCTCACCCTGAGGAGGCCAACGTGGTGATATTTTCGAGCAAGGAGCCCAAAATGCAGGTGACCATTTCTCTCACCTCGCCGCTGATGAGGGAGGACCCTGCCACAGAGAAGGACAAGCAGGCAGGAGGAAAAGCGGCTGAGAAAGGTTAGAGAAGCCAAAGCTTTCAGTACCAGACCACCAAATGTTAGCACTGTGTGTGTTACACTATAATCCCCCCAGCCCTTCTAACCAGCCTAAACCTTAGGCTGAAAAACTCCCAAATCGCACAAAACCAGAGTTGGGACTTTTAACCAAGCCCACACAAGCAAGCAAAAATACTATGCATATATTCTTTTTCTTTTCAACCCTTTCCCCTTAGAAGAAAAAGATTGGTTCTCCCATTCATTTGTCCCACTGTTTTCATTTCCCCCATTATTTGCAGTTACATTAGTCCCTAGGGTTCTTACTTTTCTCCAACATGGGAATCTAAAGCCGGGCTCTCCGACCTTTCTGTGCCAGTAGGGTGTGTGTTTATCTCCGAACACATGCTCAGATAAACTATGAAAAACTATTATGAAAACAACAGACGGAAGTGATGATCAATGTTCAGATAATGCCCGGGGATGAGAATGCTCCAAGATATTGCTATGACCAATAGAAATACTCAAAGCTTGAGATTTGAAAAGTGTGCTCGTCCCATTGTACTATACAAGTAAGCCAAGTTTGTCGGGGGGGAAATAAACTGTAGGGTGATTGCGAGGTCCAGTGACTTCCCACTCCCTAATCTCTCATCCCTGAAACATAAAATGGCATTATCATTACTGATAAGGTGTTGGAGTGTCTTTCTATCCCCTCACAATGGTCACTGTTAAGATAATGGTAAAATTAGATTAGTAAATCCACTATTATTACTTCCACCCCATTGCAGGGCAGATCATTTTCAAGATCATTGTGATACAAACACTCCTTCACCTACAACAATAAATGTGCTGATCAGCATTTCATATCAATGTATTTTTTTCCCATTTGGAAAACATGTTAGAAATGTTTTCTGTGGCCTTTTTGCTTTCCTATTTTGTTTGGGTTTGTTGATCAGTGCCCCCACTCCTGTATCAGCAGACCTAGGCAACCCTATGGCTATTCTGAAGTCCACACTAGTATACACATACCACTAAGAATAGTGTAAAAAGTACCTAAATATCTTTGGCCCATGTGAATCAAGCTTTTCAGAGTTGGAGCATATATGACTATCTTAATCACTAAGATTCGAGGGACAGGACTGTTCCTATATCTCCTACTCCTGCTCTTAGAGGCATGACAAATACAGGCTATTGATTCTAAGTGGTATGGTAGCGTAGACTTCCAAAAGGTAGCCTTCTTTAATGTATTTCCCCTGTAAAAGATCTTAACAACCTGCTCTTGCTACAGTGCTAGTTAACATGGAAAGTGTACAAAGCCTTTTCTGCTGAAATATTATCTCATCACACTTGTGACTACTAACCCACCAACTACAATGGATCGGCTGGAAATAAGTTTGTCATTTGTTGTTTTTAGATGACAAGTCTTCCTAAAGATGTACATTTTCCATCAAAAGTCATGTAAACAAGGATAGATTTTCATGGACTATTTGATTGATTTCTATCTAAGGCATACAAAATGTCATTCTTTGAACTAACTTAGATTTACATCCTGTCATTCATAGTACACAATAAGATTGTCCTACATTCAGCCCTATTGTTGAAATGACCCTGGCTTTGTGATATTTTAACAGATTGGACATCACTGAAAATCTTTTCTTTGTGTTATCCGTTGTTTGAATAGTGTGATCTGCAAGGTGTTGTTTTTGTTCTTGTGCCTTTATCATCCTGGAATGAGTTTCCTAAAAGCTTTTTGTAGAACACATCATTTTACAGAATAATCAAAGGGATAAAACAAGGTATCTCTCTCTGATTTTGATGAAAAAGTCATTCTTCAAATTCTTTCCTTGATATCGCTTATCCTCCCTCACTTCTCAAAACAAATTAAATTAAGAATTGTGCCTGGCTATCTGACTAGGTGCAAATTAAGAAAAGATTTGTCAAGGGACCAAGCAAAGTTTCATGAGATTTTACCAACCATTAGATGACTGCCTGAAATCTTTTAGGAATCTCACTCCTGGTCAGTGAATGTACCAGTAACAAGCCACCAAGTCAATAGTGTGTGTTACCTTCTGTGATCGATAAGCTATTTTCTGAATCCAGCAGTAAGCCATGAGCCAGTGTACATTCTCTCTGTCAGGTGTGGCTGAGAAGGAACCTACTGATGTCCTGAACAAGAAGAAATGCCTAGAATACCTGGCTGCTCTCCGACACGCCAAATGGTTCCAGGTAAAGACATCAGCGGCAACTACCTCACCACCATGCTCGCCCCCATTCTGTCAGTGGGATTGCTTCATACATGGAGTAATCTAAGATTTTCCATCATTTGAAACGAGGACCGTGTAGACCCAGCCACATACAGTTATGTGGAATAAGCACAGAATGGAATGGTTAATGAGTCTACACGGTCAACGATGCTGGCCGGACAAAGTGATGCACCTTGTGAAAATAAAATGACCATACTAACATTTAAATGAGAGGAATTATTCCAGTGTGCGGCCAGAAGTACCTGTACTAAAGAGACTTTGGGGGGCGGTTTACTTTCCTGTAGGCTCGGGCCAATGGGCTGCAGTCATGTGTGATCATCATCAGGGTACTGAGGGACCTTTGCCAACGTGTGCCAACCTGGGGCAAGATGCCAGGCTGGGTAAGTGGCTTCTCTTCAAACTTTACCTTTTCTTTTATCTGCCCTTTCACCTACCAGGACTTCATCCATCCATCCATCCATCCATCCATTCATCCATTCATGAATAGAGACTGTTAGTGAGTATCAGGAAGTGGACCAAGAGCAGTCTCAGTTGAATGGGTTCAAGCCATATTTTCTAAAAATGTTAGCTTGAAATGCAATCCATGTGAATCCCAAGATGGTTGTACTAATCATTGTACTAAGCACATTTGTCGAATTGTCAAATGCATTCAACGGAACTATATCTTAACATTTAGAATCGCAGCACAAAATACAGCTCTTGTCATTTTTAATGACCGCCTGCTAGATGAGTTCAACTACCTTGGGTTTCAAATGGTTTGCATTTCAAGCTAACATTTCTAAATCTATTTTTTAATTATTATTTTATAAAAATGCATCTATGGCAAAAGCCCTACATTGTAACATAGTGCACCATAAAGATCATCTTTGAATAATAACACTAACTAATAACTGGTGCTGTGTGTTGTGTTTGTTCCTGCAGGCCATGGAACTGCTGGTAGAGAAGGTCATCAGCAGCGCTACAGGTCCTCTCAGCCCAGGGGAGGCCATGCGCAGGGTCCTGGAGTGCATCTCCACGGGCATACTGCTTCCAGGTCAGAAAACTAGAGCAATACATGTGACTGATAATATACAAAGTATCACTACACCAGACAATACATCACTGTTAACTACAGCAGAACAAAACTCTTGGAGCAGAAAGAAAAAAGGTGTCAATTGAGATAAAGGAGTGATAAAAGGTGTGATTATGTTCCAGCATTTGCATTGGCGCTAGTTTGATTTCGACATTTTCATAATGATTTTATAATTTATATTTTCCTACTCATTATTACTCAGATGGACCTGGTCTGTTGGACCCATGTGAGAAAGATCCAACAGATGCTTTGGAGAGCATGACTGGACAAGCCAGAGAGGACATTACAGCCAGCGCACAGGTAGACTCCCATATATATATATATATATATATATAAGCATATTTTTTAGCAGATAGTTGCAGTTACATTGACCTCTGCTTTTTTGCCCATTACTCTGGTTCCAGCATGCATTGCGGCTGCTAGCATTCCGTCAGATCCACAAGGTTCTTGGCATGGAGTCTCTACCTGCGTCCAAGGCCAGCGCTCGCAACCGCAAACGGAGACGGGACGGCAGTGAGACGGGCGAAGGGGAGGGAGAGGGGAAAAAAGACAAGAAGGAGGAAGCGACGGATGCTTGACCTCCGTCTCCGGAGCAGCGTGTGTGTGAGCTGTTAGTGTAGGGACTGGTAGAATGTCACAACTGTAACCTTTTATTATTTTGAAAATAATCTTAACACACAGCTATACAAATAAGAATATAACTGACTTTAGTCGTTACGTGTCTGCCCTTGAAGTAAGAGGAGAGAATGTTGGAGGGGGGAGGGGGTTTCGAAGTTGAATAATCCTTACTGTAATTCTTTCTCCCATACTGTTCTTTACTGTACTGCAGATGTACTGTACTCAAAAGTGTGCTATAAAGAAAATTGGCTTTAAGTTTATGTCACTGATGTTGTAAGGGAGCTAATGATTGCATCATCATTCCATTTCTAGAATGCTTGCACACTTGCTACTGACCACCACCACCACCCCCACCCCTTTCAATTACCATTCTTGTCCCAGCCACTGTTACAGTACCTAACCATTGTTTTCTATGTACTGAAAGTACTCTGATAATGACGCCTCAGATGCGTTTTAATCATTAGCACTTTTAGCTTTACTTTCAGCTTTTCTTGTTGAAGAAGAGTTTGAATCCCTACTGCTGCACAGGCCAGTTAAATTTGTTTGTTGTTTGACTTCTAACACCAGGAGTTACACACGGGTGCATGATGTTGTACATTTGAGATGTGTTTCGAGGCTAGCCAAGAAAGATGATGGGGGGGGTTGTACTAGTCATGGCATCGAAATGTTTATAAGTTTAAGAGTTTAGAAAGAGGCGAACACTCGCGCTTTGCAGGTTTTACACATATTGTACTGTTGATTGTGCCGAAAATACAGGTATATTGACACATTAACAATGAAATGAATGGTGTAATGCTGTTTATTGAAAGAGACGGGTGTACCTCAGAGGTCTTTCCTTGACTCCACGTGCCCTCTCCCTCCTCCCTTGAGTCACTTCTCAAGGGCCCTCTTACCTTTTCTTCCTTTGCATCTTGAAGAGTGGGAGGAGATGGGGATAGGACTTTTTGAGATTCAGCCAAAGGCCTACATCACACCTTGCACACATTACTCTAAAATTAATTGCTTTTTGTAGGCGCCTTTAAGTTTGTCACGAACCCGCAAAGAAAATTTTGTTTCGTGCAAGATCTGATTGCACTAGGAAATGCGTTCAAAGGCTTTTTGTGGAAATCACACTGAGGAGTAATGTTTAGTCTCTGACAAGAAGAGTCTTATGTTGCACAGTCTAGCATGCTGAGGGAATGAAGCACTTACGAAATGACAATGATGTTACTATATGCAGGCTGCAGCCATAATTTTATCATTTGAATATGCCTAGCAATCTTTTTTCTTTAAGAGTATGGATAGTGGAGGAGACAAATGTTGAGTGAGGAAAAAATGTAAGATTGAATATCTACTGAAATGATCAAGGGGTTACTAGTCTTTGACTCTTCCTTGTGCCTGCAATGTGTTATGTATTAGAGACTGAAGGTTCAGAAAGGGGGAACATAAGTTGTTATTCTGTCATGCAATATTTTAAAGATCTTATTTCACAAAGACATAGGATGGAGATAACCAGAATTGCACAAAATTTTGGGTTAAACATTTTTGTGAGGATTTATGTGCTGTTTTAGGTTGATTTCATTTATTAAGATCATCATAGACATTTTGTTTTATTTCAGAAGGATGTTGCAATCAATTTTGTATTGTTAAACCGAGTGTGAACGTTGCTGTCCTATTATTTGAATGTCTTTGTAGTGCTGCCTAAAATTAAGGGGAATATTAAAGACTTTTAAACCATTTGTTGTCTCCAGGATTGTGTTGTTAGCCCAGCCTATTACCTTAACTCTTTCAGGTGTAGGCCTACACTGTTTGGAATGTTTTATTGGAATTAAATATCAAAATTCTAGAACTCCATAGGTTTCAATGACCTGTAGCCTTTGTTACATCATCAATCGAATGTTACGTTCTCAAAATTATAAAATCGAATGTGAAATTGTTAGGCAAGGCAAAATGTACATCTGAAAGGGTTAAATATCCGAAATTGTCTCGGAGAGCAAATGGCCTGTTTTAACTGAATTTAAACTCCGGCTCCTTCTGTTAGATAAGAAGTTGGGTGGGAATCTCCACACCCTCTGATGAATATTCATAAATGAAATGACTGCGGAAACGATGCTATGGGAATGACATCCAAGTGCGTTGTTAGATGCGTATGGCTATGATATGAGTATACGATGCGTCACATATAGTCACAATATTTAGCTCAGTTGTCCGGATGAATTGGTGCGCGATAACTACATGCTACTGTAGCCTACCAATCATTTCCTTTTTTCACAAACAGTGGTTACGGAATGCGGTAATTCATTCTTCTTTAAGTCGATGCGAAACCAACTGGAGTAACGCGAATTAAGTATTTGTTCGGCAACGTTATTAGAGACAAGCACAGCGCTATGGAGATTGAATACAAATGCTGAATATTCGAAGGTACAGTTTCTGTCTAGTTTTCTATAGCATTGAATCACTCTTAAAGGCTATCTGCATCCGTAGAGCGCTCTAGCCATCACTGCTCAAGGACCATGATGCAGGTCATTACTTGAGCCACAGGTATTTTATTGAGTTGTAGGCTGTAGGTTACCAAAAGCTACCTACCAATTTGTTTGTGATATAAAATAGTATCATCTGTCAATGTTCCTTATCTAGAAAATGTTTTCAGATTCACTGCTCAAAAGATGTATTTCCTTTCACAGGTCTTGACAACCATTAATTCTATAACTACAGTGTATTTTACTTCTGAGGATGGCAATGGTATGTACAGTAGCTATGCATCAATTTAAATGGATGAGACAGATCATCTCTCATCTAATATGATTCCCTTTTTGTGTGAGAGATGACTTGTTCCTAATGTAAAACACATTATTTATTTTAGAAGCATATCCTTTGTTACTATGAAATGTTATGAGTTAATGGCTTTGTCAATTGTGTGTTCAACTACCCCCTGTAGAAGAGCTGGGCATGTGGTACTCAGTGTGTGGCCAAGGTGGACCACAGGAAACTCAAGTCAGGTGAACTGGCTTATCGAAAAGGAGACATCCTTACCATTCTGGAGACGGGCATGGTACCCTTATTCCTAATCATTTCAGGAGGAAGCTATAGAGCACATACATACTATTAACTAAGAAACCATACATTTCATTTGACATGATAACTTCACATGATATTTACTATTTGGCCGCTGACGGATCAGGCTTGTCTTTTTATTATTCATGTAACAAATCTTACCATAAACATGTTTGTTTTTACCAAACGTTTAGTAGCCTGCTACTGTTCGTACTGTTTTCTAGGGGAAGGGTTGCTTCAAGGCAAGACACAACACCACAGGGGAAGAAGGACTCATAACAGCCACCAGTGTACGAGAACGAGAGGCCATACGCGTGGGCCCCAGCCTCAGCCTGATGCCGTACGTGTCCAGCTCTCTCTCTCTCTCTGAGTATCTTCTTTTAGGACGCTGGCCATAGATGTTTTTTTCCCCATGTGCTGCTAACATCAAACTTAGAAATTACAAGTGACACTAGTCACCATAGATGTGGCCAATGCTAGAGCTGTGCATAAGCACACCTAATCAAATGTTTTCTCACTCATTGTGGAAGTATACTGTCTACATTAAAATGTCCCTTTGTCAAATGCGTGCTTGCCTGTGGCAGAACTCTTGTATTTGTGTTGTTGATATTTAAAGGGACCCTTGTTACCATATAGTGTGGGCCGGGGACAAACTCACACCATTCTCTCAGTACTAACTACTAACTTCCTTCTTGTCTTATCTTTAGAATTCACAGTTCAAACCACAATCTGTTAGCGTTTCCTCACTGTCAGACAGCATTTCAGTCTGGGTTCAGTTATTCTGTTGCTCCCTCCAAGCTCCAAGCCTCCTATTAAATATCTAATTGAGACTAATTCCCACCCGAATGATTCTCTGTGTTCAAATCACTGTCAAAAAAAGTAAAAACAATCTAGATTGTGGACCCAGGGCATGGTATGAAACAACGTGTAAAAGTGTCATATGTCTCTAGTATTAGTATTAGTATTGAACACTGTACTGAGTCTGATCATTGGGTACATATGACATATTTTATGTATATGGTTGGACTCTCTCTAGCATTGGACATATACTGCTTGTCTCATTTTATTCATATTGTACCAATCTCCTGCCCACACTGGGTTATTGTCTTCATATGGATTTATGTAATCAGATATTTTGAGTGAGTTGTGATGTCTTTCGGTTGCCAGCTGGTTCCATGGGAAGATCTCAGGTCCAGAGGCAGTGTGTAAACTACGGCCTGTGGAAGATGGCCTGTTCTTGGTACGAGAGTCCATCCGCCATCCAGGCGACTATGTCCTGTGTGTCAGTGTCGCCGGAGAGGTCATCCATTACCGGGTGATGTATCGGGACAACAAGCTGACCATCGACAACACACAGTACTTTTACAACCTCATTGACATGATAGAGGTAAGAGGGTGGAGAGATACATTCAAGGGGTTAGTCATAGTGAAAGGACATCTCTCAGAATTTCTCACTTGTTTCCAATTTTCTGCAACGGTGTCTGCATAGCTATACCAGAGACAGTTTATATATTGAGGCGACAGAGCACTGTGGCAGTTTTGAATGGTGAAATCCATAACATTAAAGATGGCGGCAACAACGAAACTACTTGCTACAAAACAAATATATGCAGAGAAAATAATTAAATGTGATGTGATTTTATGTTGAGTAAAACTATAATCTACTTAATCTTGAGGTTAAATGTGACTTTTAAAGATGTTTAAAATTAATCACGATCTCTGCTAAAAGGCTGGGAATCATGCAGCAATTGGTTGCTATGGTAACTAAGGACTCTGGCAGGCAACCCCCATGCAGTGGTTTCAGCCGGCACGCCGATCTTCCCTGGTGGCCAACAGCTGTAATCCCCTCAGGCCCAGAAAGGCATTTTCCCATAGATGGCCCGTTGAAAAGACACGGCTCTTAAAAATTAAAGAAGATACCTTCAACATGGAATATGCCCTCTAATTACTTTGTTAATTATGTACTTTTTTTTTTTATCATGAAGGCCGTTTCTTTTTTAAAAGTCACCCAGAGCCGTAATTTGGCGAAGTTGATGAATACCAGCAGACAGCATCTGTCTATCAGCTGCGAGACATGTACTGAGCATGTTAATTGAAATGGTTTACGGTATTCTGGCCAGGCTCCTCCCACAAAAATACGTATGCGCTGGGTGAGCAACTTACATTGAAATGAATGGGCGGCCATATTGCCATCCTTCCTCCAGTTCTATAATACC
>OMKL01141776.1:0-17841 GCA_900302295.1 Parasudis fraserbrunneri | reverse complement strand
ACAGAAACATAAGTCACACAGACAGACACACCCAAAAGTAAATGAATAAGGTAACATCACTATCTAGACATGACTATATCCCAGCCATCATATTCAGTCAGTATCTAGACATGGCTATATCCATCATATTCTGTCAGTATCTAGACATGACTATATCCCAGCCATCATATTCAGTCAGTATCTAGACATGACTATATCCCAGCCATCATATTCAGTCAGTATCTAGACATGACTATATCCCAGCCATCATAATCAGTCAGTATCTAGACATGGCTATATCCATCATATTCTGTCAGTATCTAGACATGACTATATCCCAGCCATCATATTCAGTCAGTATCTAGACATGACTATATCCCAGCCATCATATTCAGTCAGTATCTAGACATGGCTATATCCCAGCCATCATATTCAGTCAGTATGTAGACATGACTCTATCCCAGCCATCATATTTGGGTTTCCCATCGTCGGTAGGATATGAGCTTTCCCCAGCATTTGTAAAAGGGATATAGGATTTAGGCTACATGCGCAAACTCATAGAATCTTCCGAATATCATTGTAACATTAATGTGAATGTGAATCTGACAGACACTGGCTCAATGCCCCATGGCTGAATGTATCACAGAAAGGCCTATATTCACAAGTGCATTTCACGTATTAAACAATTAAACAGACCAAGCTAATAAAAATCACTCCATTATAGCCCTAACCTGGAGTAGCCTATAACCCAAAGCAAACTAAAAAGGATACCCTATAAGTCAGTATTGGCCTTCCAATAGTCTACAGAAATTCATCATTGCACACACACATAATACATAAGTAGGCATAAATGTACGAACGAAGGCAGGTGGTGAATAGAAAGCTCCTCTAAAAGCATCAAGCCGAGCAGAGCATGCAGACAAGTTTGCAAAACGGCAGGCTACAGACTATTACCCTTGAGGACATCATTGCATTTTAGCAGTTTTCAACACTATACACAAAGATTGAATTACCTACCTAGTGCAAAAGCAGAAGAAGGTGCCTCTTTTTACAGCTGCCATTGTAAATCTGAGACAGCACCTAATCCTCCTCAAAACTGACACATTTTGCTCCAGTGTTGCTGAAGGCAAAGTTTAAGTTAAGTTTAGTTAGCACCGCCACAGCATTATCAGTTGATTTCTCATCTGGGCTGCATCTTTTTTCAGTCTTTCAGGGGCAGCATGAGTTTCCTATCTGGGCCAAGCTGGCATTTTTGCAAAGAAGCTGTGAATATCCACCATTAAGCAATTTCAAAACAGGGCTTTTAATGCAGTCTGTTGGGTGCAAGCTGGGGCAGCTACCTGTCGTGTGCCTGTCAGTGTCAGCCAGCTGTCACTGTTAAAATAAATCATTTAGCTAATGGTCACAGCATGGTCAATCAGACCTACCCATGTTTTAGGAAAAGAAACACACCATTAGGACTACTCTTATTTTATATTTATTATCATAAGTTAGAACATTACACTTCAATCATTTACAAACAAATGAAATGAAATACTTATATGCATTTTTGGCTACAGCCACTAGGGGGTTCAGTGAGCCCCCTGAACCAATGAAAAGTGCACCCATGAAATACACCTGCGTCAGCGCTTGGACCAGCCTTGAGCTGGTACGGCTGATGCCGTTCTGCCCCACCCCAATCTGTGATGTCAGAGAACCACTTTTTCCCCCCTGATAGACTTTGATAGTACTTCCAAAGAGACACTCTGACATCACCAATTGGGGTGGGGCAGGGTGAAAATATCAACCACTAGCAAAATGACCATGTGTTTAGTTACTCTTTAATAAAGATATGGGAATATGAATATGTATTTTCTATTTATCTCAATGCAATCTGATGATGTCATAGGATTGTATTTTCCTTGAGCTTGAGAAATCATGACTCAATGTTTTCTTATACAAAATAACAAATTAAAAGTCAATTTCAGTGGAATGCCCCTTTAATCTGTGTTCCTTTCACGTTGCATGTGGCATCCTTGTCTCATCATCCTCAAGTCCTCTAAAGTCGAGTATTATCAACACAATACAGAACACTGAAATTGTATTTGGCATTACAATTTCTTTTCAAGGCCTCCTACTTCTGTTACACTTAATTTGCACTGTCTGAAGATGTAGGATTATCTTCGAGATTCAATGGAACTTTTTCATATGATTTTTACGTTTCTAGAGGCATCTTATATTGAAGTGGATATGGATGCTGCTCAAATCTGGTGTAATTTGTACCTTTACTTAAAGGCCCAATATGTGATCCAAATGTAAACGAATGGATAGCCCCACCACTGAAAATAAAAGATAGGAATCTCTTGATCCTCAGTGCTGTATGTGTTTTGCATCGAAATCAATTTTAGCCACCGATATGAATAGTCTTTCTGTGGAGGGAACTGTGAGATGAAAGCTGAGCAAACATGGCATGTGCAACCGTAGTTTTTCAGTCTGTAACCTACTTTGCCAATAAGCCTTCAGCATTAACTCAGAGAGAAACAGGAGAGAAAGAGAGATATACACCCAAGGCTTTGTCCTTGCCAGTGCCCTTGAAAACATTGGAAGAAAGATTCCAAGATTCTGTGACATTCCTTTATCACATAGTGCTATTGTGTAAGCTGCCCTACTGCACAACTGAACTTTTTCTAATCATTCAAAATGCAAAATATAGTGAAAATCTGATAATCACTAGGTTTGATTTTAAAACCCAAAAGTGATTGCCAACCAAGTGAGGACTATATAGACTTGATCATTAAAAGGGGCTCTGACTTTATGAGGCCATAAAATATTTGTGTGTGGTCTTACACCCAAATTAGGTTTATGTTTTAGCATTGCTAGAAGGTCTTCACCAGAATTAAAACTTCATTGAGGTGTAAGAGCTCACACAAAGTTTATGGCCTCATAAAGTCAGAGCCCCATTCATTGTCTATGGAGGAGTTTTAAATCCCAGTGACATCAGCGATTGGAGTTTTTCTCTCTCTCTCTGATTTCTAGTTTTAGGAGGGAGTGGTGCGTGTTCACACATACTGACTGAACTGTCCTGGGGCACAAGAAGAACATATGTGAATTCTTAAAATTCCCCATTAGTCCGAGTCGACATGGCCCTCACTCCAAACGACTTACAAAATCGTACAAATAGCACCTATGTGTGTGTTGTGACCTGTCTCTGTCTCTTGTCAATGGACTTATTAACTGGTCACTGTTCGTTGCACATTATCTATTATGTGTTGATGTGGTCTGAATGTACTTGATGCACACTATCTATTATGTGTTGATGTGGACCGAGTGCATGTTCCTTTGCATCTGTTATGTGCTGATTTAACTATGAAGCTGTGTCTGAAACATGATGTACCGAAAACCACATACCACCAGCCCTGGTTGTGTGGAACTTCAAGTTCTATTCTAATCTAGTCCATACTATTCTATTCTATTCTTTGATCCCGGAGCAGTAAAGCAGCGCGGTCGGCCTTTTGTATCTCTCTGGGAGAGTGAATGAGTCACCTCTTTTGAGTTTAGTCTCAGAGCAGCCGTCAGCCTCTCTGCGCCTGTCAACTGAGTGGCAGCTAGTCAGCCTGGCCAAATACCATGTGGTCGCCTCGTGCTCATCCTCCTCACTGTCTCAGGCTTTTCTCAGTCTTACTGACACTCAGAAATGTTACCCCCCCGAGACATCAGCCTACAGTAGATCGAGCGATGCATTATAGTCATACCTAGCACTAAGATTGATCCATTATCCATTCCTTTGAAAATGGTATATACAATGGTCTTTTCAAGACATGGACCCAAATACATATTTTTTTCTTTATTTTTTTTACCGCGTTGTGGGACCCAGTCTCATTGAAACATATCACAAACATGTGACCACCAGAAGAAGGCCCACGGCCCATTTTGTATCCAGACCCATAGTTTACAGTAAGAGCCCAGGGTCTACAGTATCAGCGGGGAAAGAGAGCAAAGCCCATAATCTGAATAGTCATGTATTCTTATACGTTCTGTCTTCGTACTACTTTGGGGAAAAATGACACCATCTGTTCTACAAACAGATAATCATCATAACCTACCCTAACATGGCAGCTTCCCAAAGTTCAGCCGGGAACAAATGAGGTGTTTTTTTCCCCCCCAAAAGAAATGTGTCAGCGTTGCATTATTTAGCCGGTTTAATTACAGTACAGTCCTCTGGAGGTCCGCCCAGCTAGATTTAGCTGCTGCAGTTGCAGTTCAAACCTGTTGAGAAGATAAAGCACAGTTGTCAGAAAGGCCAACAGGGAAGCCTGGAAAACAAACACCATGTTTTTTTTAACTACTGATACATTCCCTGAATACGAAAAGAGGATGAAGCCCCCACTGTGCAACAAACCACGCATGGAATCTCCATCCAGGAGGAGAAAAAAAAAAAGAAAAAGAAAAAAGAATAGTCGAGATAAAATACATCCTGCTGAGAGTTTGTTAATAGAAAATGGAACAGAAGGGACCCATATCTCAAGTGGCCCATTTTTCAAAGCAAACATGAACAGACTTGACTGTGGCCCATGTTTTAAATGAGAACGGAGTGACGATGGGAGGTGTCAATTAAATGAAAATCCCGTCTGAGTTGAGTAGTGAGGTGGCATCTGGGGCATAGCTTTTTTTTTTTTTCTTCTTGATGTACAATGTGGGAGGGAAGAGACCATTAGAGACCATTGTGCATAACTGTGTCTTGTCTGCTAATGCTTATGTCTTGTTGTGTATAACTATGTCTTGTCTGCTAATTGCTTATGTTTTGTCATGTATAATTGTCTGCTTCATGTGTGCCTTACTGTGCCAACCATTTGGCTTACTCTATATTCATGTTTTGTATACTTTGCTTTTATTGGCTTTTAATTGTTTGCATGCTTTTATATCTCCCGGTTTTTAATGGCCGTTTAAACACCTGGCCCAGGGACAACAGTGGAAACGTAGCCGTTTGGCTAACACTGACACATTTACAGCGCTGTTGATTAATGTGCACTGTCCCAGTAAAAATAAAATCGGAAATAAAAAATAAAATAAATGAGGGTGGGCCTGGCAGGCTCATATACTTACACTGATGATAAACGTGGAGGGAGGAGAGATACATCTTCCATTCTGCCGATGCTGAAATGACACCATATTATTATGTAAATGAATTCGGTGTTGTTGATGCAGAGTCCTGTACAGATGAGTTTTAGACCGTACGGTCATCTGTGACAAGTCAATTAACGAGCCGTCGGCATTCATGACACGATGATGAAATCGGGGATTCCAAAACATTTCGATGTCAAAGAGTGAGGCACATCCATAACCGAAACATGGTTCGATTCTCAACTGTGAGCTGTTTTCTGGAGACACAACAATGATGGCCACATGATGCCCAAAATGCCCTTAAGCAAAGTATCGAATCCCTAACGGCAGCGGGGCACAGCTTCATGATGAAATACATATTATGTACTGTAATGATACGTGTAGCCGGGACAAGTGGGTGTGACGGACTTGTGTTTGGATTGGCTGTGATTTGTTTCCCTGTGTGCCTGAGTAAACGGAACATATTCTTGTGTGGATTCATCTGAGCTCCAACATGCGCACCGACATATAGTAACAAACTGTTCACGAGCTAGCCTAAACCCCAGGTTATTTTCTTTGGTTTGTTATTTTGGGTTCAGTGTTTTTATTTATTGTATTTCCTGCACGGGACAATTGAAGGGGCCACGCAGTGTGCATGGGCTGCCTAATATGAACGGTGTCAAGTTGATGGCATTTGGTGGTTTTTAAATAAATGCTAGTATTGTAGTTAAATATCTATTCGGGTCTGTGCATTTATAGTATTATTGTATACCTTTCTGTTGAAATGAATTAGGCCTGTGATAATTTGGTATATTTTGGTAATGTGGGTTGTTCCTCATACATGGTGTCAAATGGTATTCATACACAGGGCATCACTTTAGGTTATAAAAATAACTCTGGTAGTGCTCAAAGTGGGGGCTCATGAGTCAAAGTGTTTATGCAGTCATTGCTCACTAGCAGTATAGCTACAAATTAACATATTTAAGATTCCTAGACATAGAGTAAACTTGTACATCACATCATAGCTCATCCCATGCATTTCAGTGTACTAGTGGTAGTTTTATAGGTTGCAGTAGCCTACTACCTATGTATATTATGTAAATGAGCATTGTGGTGGGAGGGCTACATCAGTTTTTCTCAATTGGTTTTGCTTTTGGACATACATTTTTATCTTGTCCATGACATTGCAATCCAATAAAGACATATCACACACTGTTTCTGTATCTAAGTTGTTCTTTGTCCATGACCCAGTGAATTGGCCACGATCCACCAGAAACATTTAGAAGCATTGCTTTAACAGGATTGGAGAGAAATAGGATTACAGTAATCTGATTGAAAAAAAAAAAGAAAAAGCAATTGTAATTTGTTAATTACTGGGGGCTGGGGTTACATCTTAAGAATGAAAATGATTATTTGTTGATTACTCCTATTCAGTGATTTTTAAAGGGAGAAAAAGTGTTATGACTGTGCGGTGTTAGACTCAAACATCTTTTTTTGTGTTCTTCATATTTTCTTTGTTTTCTTCATACATTCTCTGTAAATGTAATATTTTATAGACTTAAGAGGAGTAGTAGTAAGTAGTAAGTAGTCTAAAACTAACTGAGGGTAATTCAGAATACATTACTGACTTTAAATGTTCCAGAGGATTATGTTACTGATTACAAAGATAGGTCATCAATAATCCAGTAATAATCAATAACACATGGTGGACGTGGGTAGCTCAATGGGTAAACCATGGCAATAACACGGCCATAGTTGGGGATTCAATTCCAACTGAGGCCACCAAATGGCATATGTTATGTTGTGATTGTAGCTATATGTAATATAATGTAATGTAATGAAATGAAAAGGGACCTTCCCAGCCCTGTGTACAGTCATTATGTCCTGTGTCTAATACTACAGTGTGGTTGTTTCCATATTCTCAGGTGTTAAATTCAAGTGTGCTGGAGGGGCAGCAAGTGATCGTGGAGGACATGGGGGGTCGGGAGCCCTCCATTCTAGCCAATGACTCCGTTCTGACAAGGGGCCTGGTGGTGCGCAGCTGGAGCAACCAGATCTCTATCCGCTTTCGAAGTGACCGTCAGCCCAACTCTGGCTATCTCCTGTTGCATTACCAAGGTGAGCAAATACACCATACCACGATCCTGCACGCTTATACCACTGTAAGCAGGCATTCAACCCAACCACTGCTCAATTGTCTCACATTACAGTGCCAAGGTGAGAATGCCACATTCTTATGCCCAGTCAAGCATCAACTCATCTTGTAATTCTGTTAGAGCTGACAGCCATTGCTCTGTATTTGACAGGAACAATAAAATATCATCAGCATACAGATATATAACATGTCATTATGAGCCAGGCATAACCCCAACCACTGCTAATCTCAGTCTTACCCACACCTATGAATAGGGATGTCTTGAATTCCATGTGGATGTGAAATTGGGTCTGACAGCTTTATGCTGATAGCTCTCATTTGTTGTAATTCCAGATTTGTTATTTTTGCCAGGAGAATGAGAAGTGCTGTCAGCTGTGGTGTAATAACATGGTGATACGTATTGTACTCATAGCCATCTACAGAAATGTCAGACAGCTGAGGGCTATCTGCTGAATTGCTCTTGATCCCACTGCAGCTTTCATGTGACAACAAAGGGAAAACGATAAAAAAATAAAAACAGCATTAAGCCAGAACAATTTTGTAGAACTATACAAAACACCTCACTAATGTCCCATGATTAACAATATAATGCTCTCTAACTCTAATATCTTGTCTCCATTGTGCCTTGTTGACAACTACATGCCTCAGTCACTTGAGTGGATGGTGGTCAGTTTTGATAATGGCAGCATGATGTATGATTATCAAAACAGCGCCACAGATTGCAAATTGTTTCTCTCGGAATGGCTGTGGAAATTTCATAAATAATTAATGTGCATGTATGGCGTTGCTGTTTGCCATACTCAGAGCCATCCAATTACAGTGCATCCAACCAAAATGTCATCGCCTACAGTATATCTTTAATAAAAATCTCTGCTGGCAATACATTGGGAGTATTTGACGCTGGTGAAGGAAATACACACACTAACTTTTTTTGAATTTACCATGACAATATATTGTTGCACACTGCTTGCATTTTCAGTGTTCTGTGTTTCAGATTCCACAATATGACATGACTCAATATAGCCTGACGCGTCAAACCCATGGACCGCTACACAAGCTAGCTCTCCCTTGGGTCTGAAAGCAACTCATTGAGACATGACCTCCCAGTAAAAATAGTCGGCAATAAATTTACTTCAGCTTTACTATACAAATTTCTTCCCACAATAAAGATGTTTAAAATCCGGGGCCTACAACAATCAAATATGTGTAGATTCTGTGAAAATGAAGAAGGATCATCTCTACACTTCTTTTGGTACTGCCCTTTTGTGGCTCAATTCTGGAGTCAAGTTCACTTGTGGATATGGAACGATAGCCAGAATTTCAGTTTAGAACTGTACCACTTGGGGACCTAAGGAGTGGAACAAATAAAATTAACAATGTTACAATTTATTTTCAGGTTTAAAACGTCCAAAAAGCTGGGATTGAAATTATTTAAAATGTTTTTTTAAATATTTTTGCGATCTGGAGAATAGAGCCAAAAAAAGAAAATTGTAAATGGTATGGAGATTATGTAGGCGATAGGATGACCTGAGCCAAGGGGAGGGGTGGGACGTAGACTTTTTATGACATATCTGACTGGACTGTGCTGTTTGATATTTAATAGATGTAGATGCCCATTATATCAGTATGTCATAGCATTGCCTGTATACTATTACTTGAACTTAGAAGAATTCACTTGAGAGCGAGCCATGATAAAACCGTTGCCATTGCGAAACACACGAAGCAGCAATAATGCTGTGTCTGCTGTGTGTGCCTATGGGATTTACCTTTTTGTTCTGCCTACATGATAGGAAAGTATTTATGTGCAGATGAAGACCTGATTCAATTATACTTGGGCCAACCAATATAAGCTAACTACAGTTGACTGTGTAAACCTTTCTACGCTGGAAGTTTCTAGGTACTGTTATCTGATGAGTGGACTGGGACATGATCTTTCATGCATCTTCGTTGCTTGGTTTTAGTTTGGCTGGTAAACAGCTGATTTAACCCTTCAAGGTGTACGATCACATCAGTGTGATTTGGATTTTGAGACTAAACATTTGAATGATGATGTGACAATGGCTACCGGTTGTTGAAAGCTATAGAGTTCTAGAATTCAAAGATACAATTCTGAGGAGACATTCCTCAGATCTAGTTTTACATGTAGGCTTTTTTTTTTTCTTTTTCTTTTTTTTTTACAATTGTTAGTGTAGGCTTACTTACAATTACTGGTAAGTGGTCATACTTTTTTTTTTCTTCCATGTTCTACTGTAACACTCACTGTAATACAAATTAGTATTGTTTACTGATGTTTCAGAAATGTGTTTACAAGGCATTAGTGGTGTTTAGCTTCAACAAAGTTTTTTTTTTTTTTTCTGCCAATGAAATGGAATGTCAAATGGTGACAGCACTGCATTGTCACCATGAGATCATGAATCATTTGTGAGGATAAGTGTTCAGTCCAGCGTGGTGTATAGAGGTGTCAGGGAGGAAACATGGAACCAGACAGGATTCTTGGTAGGAGACAAATGAGAGATATTACCAGGGCTCTAATGGCTCTATTATTCCTTCTTTGCAGTTCAGTTCCCAAGTTACTATACAGTCGGCGGAAGGGAAAAAAAGACCTTTACCATGGTCATTTTGCTCACCACGTGTGATTTGCCACTCAAAATGAGCCAGGTATATAGTTTAATTTTGGGATCGTTTAAAAAATAACCTTGACACGCTTGACTACGCCTTTTTTTTCACCGACTTTTTGTGCTGTGAAAAAGACTTGACTGCTGAGCAGAACCCTATAATGAAGCAGTGATGATAGGGGGGCTTTATTCTCCCTTCCCAGCTCTCTCCCACACACACACACACACACACACTGAACTTCTCTGTTAATACAAATCACGTTGTGAGCTGAACTCCACAGAACATACAGCTCTGAAAAGACGCCTGCTGAAGAGGCTGACGTTAAAGGATTTCGCTCTTTCGGTAATTCACAGAGAAATGTGACAGTAGCAATCATCCCATGAGACTTAAATTAAAATACAGGAAGCGAAAATCCTTACCTCCTGCTCAGAACAAACCTGGGACAAATGGCAAATAAAGGGCAATTGTATTAAATAATATTATGTATGCAACCATGGTTTGATGTCATTTGTCCTCCAGGTCTATCCCACAGTGCAATGCAACACAGTTTCCAGTTCAGATAGCTATCAGCAAATATAGGCTAATAGAGCGAGGAATTGTAACTTGAACATATTTGCTACCAGTAACATTAGCAAACATTATGTCTAATGCTTTGTAATGTTTCGATCTGTGATACCGTCATAAATGGTCAGTAGGTAATACTCTCGCTAATGTTTGGCATCTAATGTTAGCACTAATGTTAGCTAACAAGTGGATGTTGTGTTAGACACTTTGTTGGGGTAGACTGGGAGGATTGAATGACATCAAACCCTATATAATGGTGCCTTCAAATGGGGTCATTTTTACCATGTTCACGAGAAGAGTCCATATGAACGACCCACTATTGTGGTGTTTATGACTGCGTATTTTCTGAAAGCTCTGAGTTCACGAGTTGTGACGTGGTGGTGATGTTTTTTTTAAATGGTGGAGCCCATGGAAGTTTATTTTGCAGTGGAATTATTGTTATTTTAGTTTTTCCTGTGTCATTATGCCTTTGCATTTAGTTAGCCTTGGTGGCTTCAAGACGCAGTGCCCAGTTGTCTAGCAATTATGTCCTCATGACTTTAACCACTTGAATGCCAAGCAGATCGTGTACACAACTTCCCATGTCATAACCACAAGCTTGTGAGTTCCATTTGAAGGCAACATAATTCTATGCATCAAACACGGGAGAAGACATGTTTATTCTTAGCATTTATTTTTACTTCCTTACTTACTGGAGGACCAGATAGGTCAGGTTTGCGACAGGACAATACAATGAGGGCCACAATGACTCTATGAAATTATATTTGAAAGAATTAATGAATTAATAATTCATTATTCATAATTAATAAAATAATGATTGACATAGTGATCCACGAATCCAACTATAATTTAGGTACTAGCCTACTTGTCCACACACTTCCTCAGTCATCAGTGCTCTGACACCATACTTAATGTTCTTCTACCCAACAAAGGAGCAGAGAGCAGCTTTTGATTTAATGTTGAGTAGGCTAATTGATGATTAAGTAAATTATAGGAATACACAGACTTTTTGGCAAATAATCTCTTTGATCAACATGCCATTATGAGAGAAGATCAGTGTTATGCTGCCTTCAAATGGAACTTGTGAGCTTGTGGTCTTGACATGGGAAGTTGAGTACATGATACGCTTGGCATTCAAGTGATTAAAGTCATGAGGACACTGTTGCTAGGCAAATGGGCTATGCATCTTGAAGCCACTGAGGAATGCAAAGGCATAATGACAGATGAAAAAGACTGTTGGGAATATCAATATTTTCCTCAGATATATTAATTTACTAAGAAAGACTAAAATTACAATAATTCCACCGTAAAACGAACTTAAAACATCACATCACAACTCGTAAACTCTGAGCTCTCAGAAAATTTCTACTTACAAAGTCGTGAATACCACAATAGTGGGTCATTCATATGGACTCTTCTCGTGAACATGGTAAACATGACCCCATTTTAAGGCAGCATTAGTTTCATCCTTGTGTGCCCAACATTGCTCTACAGTGCATGCTAATGCTTTAGCACAATGTATGTGTTTAGTGGTCTGTACAAACTAGTTTAGCTACATTAGCAGTTTCCAGCAAAGTTATAAAGCTAACATCTAAAACACCTACAAAAAGTATAGCTGTTTGTGTATTGTGTGGAGAAATGTTCGACTTGTGTAATAAAAGAAACAAATTGCTTTCAAAGGCAGATTAAACAATTGCCTTGTTAGTTGCTAATCAGACTGTAAACAACGCCGGGCCAACGGAAGAGGAAGTCTTGGCCCAGATATTGGGCTTGAGCGTAGGAATCAGAAGCCAGCAGCAGGCTAAATCGTGGTCAGTAAAAATAACGACAACAAAAAAAACGATAGCCAATGGGTTCAGAGATTGGACAGAGTCAAACTGTTGTGTTACTTACAGTCGTAACTTTCTGGCATGTGGCAGTCGTGAGAGCAGAGCTGGTTTGAAAGAAGGGAAAGTTGTTGGAACAAGTGCACACTGTTTTATGAGATTATATGTCTAATGTAGCAATATATATTACAATATTTAACAATTTGTAAGACATGATTAACCATCCCAGTTTGAAGTTACAATAAATTACCTCACATCTAAGATAATGCTACATCTAAGCTAGTTTGTACAGACCACTAAACGGGTACATTGTGCTAAGACGTTAGCATGCACTGTAGCTCAGGAAATACTGGACACAAAGATGAAACCAACACCAATCTTCTCTTCTCATAATGGTGAGTTGATCAAAGAGATTACTTGCCAAAAACTTCCTTTAAGGGGAAAGAATAGTTCAAATGTGTTGTTGGGGGACTTAATAGCCTACTGACAAACCCTGTCTCAGCATCTGTAGGGCAATTTTATTTTAACTTCTTAATTTTCCTTTTAAATCACTGTAATTTGCTGATGCAGATACAGTAGTAGTGGACATAATTTGCCTCGACACAGTGGCATCAGTTTAGTGGCCATGTTGAAATTAACATTATGATATCAGAGCACCATGCTATCATATAACAAGTTGTATGTATTTTCCTTTTCTATGGTTCAAATGTCCCAATTAAATCTATAAAATGAAGCTTTAAAGCATCTTGTATAAGGCAATCAGCATTGGTTCTTGCTAAAATCCTTTCTGAAAAATCAGATTTATCCTGACAAATTAAGCAGACAATATGCTCACCATATTCATCTCTGAAACACAATACAGAGCATGTTGAAGTGACATCCCACTGAAAGGGTATTTCATTTCAAGAGTGCCAATGCACTTTAATCAAGATAAGATTTATTTGTCCCCACAGGGAAAATTGTCTTGGACTGAAATTGGTATAAAATTTTATAGCAATGTAAAATGCTTTCACAGAGAAGTCTATAAAATGTACTGGTGGCTTACAGACTAACAATGCCAGCAGGGAAATATACAGGGATCACTGTCACAACAGCCACTTTGAATTGGGCATGGATACATAATTGGATTGGAATTTGTTATGTTTTTTATAGTATAGTATTATGTTGAAGGCATTTCTGCATTGTTAGACAACATATTATAAAGTGAGGAGCGACAGGAAAGATGGGAAAGAGAAAAAGTTGGGATGACATGCAACAAAAACCATGAGTCAGATTGTCTCATGAGGACTTGGTATGCGCCTTAAACGAGTACAGCAACTTTTTGGCAAATAATCTCTTTGATCAACTCACCATTATTAGAGAAGGTGGTCAATGTTTGCTTCACCCTTGTGCATCCAGTATTTACTGTGTTACAGTGCATGCAAAAAAATTACGTAATTAACGTAAACAAACCTGGACAACTCTAGTGGGACAGAGCCAAACTGTTCTGTTGCTAAGCAACTTCCTTGCATGTAACAGCTGTGAGAACAGAGTCAGGGTTTGTAAGTAGGGAAATTAGTTCCAACGAGTGAATGTTTTGTGGGATTATATTTCTAATTTAGCAATATTCTAAACAAGACTGCCAGGTTTAACTTTTTATCACAAAACATTATTAACCATCCCAATCTGAAGTTAGAAGAAAGTTGATTACCTCACTTTTGAGATTATGCCAACACAGCTAACATAGTTTGTATTGACCACTAACACAGATTTTCTTACCTCATAATGGTGAGTTGATCAAGTAGACTATTTGTAAAAAAAAAAAATCTATGGCTTTTAGTGCCGGCAATATTGTCCGACATTACTGTCTTTCAGAGGCTGTAGCACGCTCATTTCTTGAGCTAGCACAAAGGTAGTGGTATCATATGAGACTACCTAACATTGGTACCCGCTAGCTTGTCGGGAAGGAGACAAAATAATGCTATAAAGTTAGGCTAAATTTTGACGAGGGAAAAACTGCCATTTTCAGTGGGGTCCCTTGACCTCTCACCTCAAGATATCTGAATGAATGGGTTATATGGGTAGCCACAAGTCTCCCCTTTACAGACATACCCACTTTATGCTAATCCCATGCAGTTTTGGGCAAGAACCATACATGCAGTACAAATGTGTTATATTCACTGATTAAAAATGGTGTATTTGACCATTTCTGCGTACTGGGGTCCCTAAACAGTCTTGCAATTGCATACATTGGGTATGACTGGAGATCTGAGACTCTTGTGGATCCAATTGTATTCATGAGTGATGATGTTAGTCCCCATAGTAGCTATTTCATTGTAGTGAGACAATTTTTTCTTTATTTTTTTTAAACCCGACATCACTGTATAACATTACCCATTGTGACCTCTAGGATAATCACAGCCCCATGAAACTTTACAACCATTAAGTAGAGACCTAGGTCATTCAGAGTATGAATTGCTTTCCTAGGTTTATTGACGATGGGGGGGTGTTATGAGTCATTTCTAGAACAGAGGTGCTTCTTACAGATATCTCCAAATGTCAAAGGTTTTTGATACCAAATCATAGCATGAATCTTGGTAAATGGTATTCCTCAAGGTCTTGGTGTCTTAATGTGGTATTATGGAGGGATTGTTGACCATGTTTATCAATTCTCGAGCGGTCAAAGATTTCAACATTTTGCACCAAATCTGTGTAACAAATGGCATCAACCCAAAAATTGCTGCATTAAATTATGAGACATAATTGAGCATGGGAATGGCCATCATATGCTTTGATCATAATGTTCTAAGGCCTTATACTCTCTATACTTTAAAAATTGTAATGAGTGCGTAACCAAAACACAATGTTTATTACAGATTAAACCAAAAAAAAAGCATCTCAATTTAATCTTCAGATTCCCAGCCTTCAGATGATGTATACCACTTATATGTGGTATCTACTGTTGACCTGATATCGCCCCGTAAAAATACCCTGCCCCCCCCTAAAAAAAGACCAAAATTGGTCTATGTGGGTTTCAGAGGGTTAAAGCTTTAATCCAACAGTGTTTAAACAAAGAGTACCATATACTGAAATCACAGATTGTACCTTTAACTCAGTCACCAGGACACCCCATATGTCCCCCTTGATTAATTAATTAATAAAAAAATATATATAATTGCTAATATGTAAATATACCCCTACCACTTAAGTCATGCTGGACATCCCCAACTTAAAATTAATGATCAGATTTCACAACTGGATTTTTTTCTTTCACGGAGGTTGTCTGTGAAGGACGTTTAGAGCAATTAGACTGCAGCCCTTTTAATCTCTTTCTAAAATGTTACTTCTTAAATGTGCGTCAGCAACGTTTTTTTTTTCTTTCTTCCTTTTCCTAGGAAATTTCAAAGGCTATCAGTGTTTAGATCGCTGGAGATATTTCAATTTGTGTTCGTCCCCTGGGTACGCACGGTATCACCTTGTCCCTCATAATGGACTGTGAGAAATGTGATTGGACAAGCATGGAGAGGAGGGAGACAGATCTGTGGGGAGATGGATCTCAGCTCAGGGTAATTAATATCTGCTAAGGCACTGCCTTTACCAGCTGATAGCAGGCTGATGGATGCCTCTGTAACAATAGCAGCACACTTTAGCACTGCGACGTGGTTATATGTCTTTGTGATAGTACGTGTGGTTATGGCATGGAGGATGGCTATACTATGCCGCTTTCTTCATAATGGAAAATGGATTATGGGAATGAAGACTGTACACTGCTATAGGGTTAGGGGTGATTTGCTTTCAATTTAATCCATTCAGGAAGTATATTTTATATTTTATTTGATATTCCAATACTGGAAAACCTTTTAGCATGACGAGGTAGTCATATCCAATCTGTTATGAGGTACAAGTAATTGAGAATGAATGGAAAGCTGAGTGGAAAAGCAAATGCAATTTTGAACTGATGGAATCGAGAGGGAATTGATCCCAGCCCTAGTCTGCAAAGCAAATTCATACATGCATTTCTTATTAAGGGTGTTTATTTAAAGATGCTACAAGGAAGACTTTGACCTCAATATATCACCGTAAATTCAATGTCCATACCTTGGCAGGATTACTGCAGAAACATGTTGAGATCGATGAGACTGACAGACAATTGCAGCGACCGCAGCAAGTCCATCAATATCCTCTATTTTCTATTGATATTGTCTGTTTCAGGTCAGATGCACAGGAGTTCTGCTCATGGCATTATGGCACAAATGAAGCCTTACTTTCCAAACAAAACTTGCTTTATGAACAAAAATAACTTAACGTTCACCGTTAGGCTTCCCAGCTTCACCTATAGTCATCAAAACATTTCCCGCGCTATGGGGCAGAAGCCAACAGCAAAACAGGAAGCAACAGGGTTTATGGGACAGCTGGCCTTATCATGAGAATTAGGCTACCAGTTGTTTCAGCAATGGTCTCATTTGTTTACTGTAATTATACGAAGGTATCACAACCAATATAACAGTGATGTGCACGCATGCACACACTCACACTCACACACACACACACACACTTACTTTACGTGGACAACTCCAGTGCAGACTGCTAGATTGGCATCATCCATCGTTAACTGTCATCAACGTTAAGATTTAATTTGAATCTTAATCTTTCGACTAAAACATTTATTCACTTTAGTCACGTTTTAGTTATTCAGTCAAGTTCATTTTTTGTTGAAGTCACTGTAAGTATAACTGTTTTGGAGCCCTTGGACTTGGCACTGCGCTGAGGCACTTGGTGTGTTTAAAGAATGATCACAAGCTGCCCCCCCCGGGAAATGATTGAGTTGGAGAGAGCCAGGCCATACGTCTGCCTTGATGGGCAGCAGATATGGACAGTACGTGGGTGGGTGGGTTAAAGACTCCAATTTTAAAGGTCAGCTGCTCAAAACTTGCTGAGATAAATTTGGAGCAAGGAGCAAGGAGTTCTGCAGTACTTATGCAGTATATGCTGCAGGCATTCCCTATCGTCTAACATGTCATTACAGGTTACTAGTTAGTACTAGTGTAGCTGGAATGGATCTGCAGGTCCCGACTACACTGCGTTGTGTTCTGGTGCTTGAATTACACTGGACATCTTCTCAAACTCAGGTTTATTGCTGGATGAGTTTCATGTCTGGATGAGTTTCATACAGAGCACGTCTCAGTCATCATTTATCTTCAAAATAACATGCCTCTCGCTTTCAGGTTCAGTGCAGACTCTAATAAATAAAATAAAATAATATATAATACAAATAAATGACAGGTGTTATTGGTTTGATATTTGTCTCAAATTACTTGAAATTCAATGGTACTACTATCTAATAATATAGTCTTTTTATGTTTACTTCAAAACACCATGTATTCCTTCACAAAATATGCAATTAATCACATCTATGTTTGTTCTAAAAGATAACAAAAAGAATGACATAGTTCATGACAAAATTTGGGCGCGGGCGCTCACAGCCGCCATTACAAATAATGCTGCACTACTCCAGATTTCTACATTTAACATGAAACGAATTAAACATTTACTGAACATGGTAATGGGAGCACAACATAATACCTGGATGGGTTTCATACAGAGCACAGGCACGTCTCTGTCATCATTTATCTTCAAAATAAC
>OMKL01141775.1:0-11204 GCA_900302295.1 Parasudis fraserbrunneri | reverse complement strand
TCCAATGGTCTGAAAACCACCTGTTACATCAGAGTTGCAAGACATAAAGGAGAGGAGGAGGAGTGGGAGGAATAAGTGAGGAGGAGAGAAGGAGGGAGGGAGGGGAAGAGGGGGGTGAGGAGGAGGAGGAGGAGAGAGAAAGAAGAAGGGAAGGGGGAGGAGAATGAGAGGAAAGGATGTCTAGGAGGAGAGGGGGAGGGTAGCAGACAAAGAGTCAAGAAAGATAAATGTTCTGTTTGCTCAGAGAGCTGCCAGAACTCAGCAGGTTCTCAGCTCCTCTTCAAGGCCTCCCATTTCTCCATCTCTGGAACCTGTTGATGGAGACCCCAGAAGCTGAGCTCTGCTTCCCGTTGCTCCTCAACTCCTCCTGCCGGAAACTGAGGCGTCCTCACTCTGAGGTTGCGCTGCTCTACACTGTGCTGTCCTTCATTGCTCTGCTCACTGTGGCTCTCAACCTGCTGGTCATCATCTCCATCTCCCATTTCAGGCAGCTCCACACCCCAACCAACCTCCTCCTGCTCTCACTGGCCATCGCCGACTTCCTTGTAGGACTTCTGGTGATGCCGATTGAAGGGATGTGCCTCGTGGAGGCCTGCTGGTATTTGGGTCGCGTCATGTGTGCCCTGTCTTATATCATAGGCTATACTATCACCTCTGCTTCTGTGGGACACATGGTGCTCATATCAATCGACCGCTATGTAGCTATTTGTGATCCTCTGCATTACCCTTCCAAAATCACTCAGAGAAAAGTGAAATGTTCTGTCTGTCTCTGCTGGGTCTGTTCTGTTTTCTACAATGGGCTTATTTTAAAGGAACATCTGCAACAGCCAGACAGACTGAACTCCTGCTATGGAGAATGTATAGTAGTCATCACCTATATCTCAGGAGCAATTGACCTTGTTTTCACATTTATTGGGCCCTGCTCTGTCATCGTCATACTATATATGAGAGTGTTTGTGGTAGCAGTGTCACAAGCGCGTGCAATGCAGTCTCATGTCATGCCTGGCACGTTGACTGTGACTGCTAAGAAATCAGAAAGAAAAGCAGCCAGAACTCTCGGTATCGTCATAGCCGTGTTCTTGATGTGTTTCTGTCCGTATTACTATCCCTCTTTCGCAGGGCAGGATACCTCGAACAGCGCCTTGTCTTGGGCCATCGTGTCCTGGCTGTTGTATTTCAATTCCTGTATGAATCCTTTGATCTATGCTCTTTTCTATCCCTGGTTTAGAAAAGCTATTAAAATTATTGTCACCCTACAGATAATAGAGCCTAACTCCTGTGAGGCAAGGATAATTTAAGGTCATTATTCATGGACAACATTTTTATAGAGATTTTGATTTCAAAAGGGAACCGGGTTGAAAATGGGACAAAATAAATATTACAGATGCCTATGAGGGGGGAGGTATGGCAAAATACTATGAGTCATAATGGTTTGCAAAATTGTCCGTCTGCATTGCCTCAAAATGTGGCCTTTGTAATGGTTCCCAAAATGACTTACAAGGACACACCTTGTAATCCTTGAGAGGATTTCATAGGGTCCCTTCCCAGCAAAATGAGAAATGGTTTAATTTCACAATTTTTATTAATTCACATAAGTTAGCCCAATGTGTCAATGTAAAAGAAGGATTCTGATCATAGGTTTCACTCTCTATCATGTCCCCACCTACATTATAGACAGTTATGGAATTCTGGGCTAAATTACATCTAACAGCAATAATCTTTTCAAATGGGGGTCCGTGGCCTGATCTGGGTCTATTTGGAAATCTTTGACATTAAAAAGATTGGGAAGCCCTACCTCAGGGTTTGTGGCTTCAATTGAGACATGTCTTTTGTTAGGATATTTGTATTTTTCATAATTCTGTTTTGTCAAGGGATTTAGAAAGGCCACCATTTAAAACGTTTTGAAATAGCCTAATTTTATGGTGACATGATTGCAGGTGATTTCTGAGCAACAAAACTAAAAAATAATTGAGAATATCAACTGCAACAGTAACACTGTTTGAAAAGCAATCCTTTCTGTGTTAAGATAAAAACAGTTTTAACTCCTTTGTTTTAGAAGAATTCAGAATCCAGATTCAGAGACTGTTAAACATCACTTGCAGCCAGGCTCCTGTTAGGCCAAGATACTGTAGAGAAAGAGACTATGGAGTGGTTGAAATGAGGGCTGTCTTATGCAGGAGAAATGTAGGCTATATTGTCAATTAATTTAAAGGGCAAACTGAAAGAATCATTTTCCTCTTTATTGTTGTATATTTTTTCATCTGTATTTAAAACGTATTGCTAAGACAAAAAGTGAAACCTGTATCATTTATTTATTGATATAAATAAATGCCTGTTCATTAATCTTATTAAACTGTGCATTAATTTACTCTCAGAATACCTGTTTTTTTGTGTTGAAGGGAACTATATTTTTGTCTCCACACTGTTGAATAGAACCTGTCTGTCTGGTTTCCACTTCAAGACCAAACACAGGTTGCCTTGGCTTTCTTATTAATTAGGGCACTGGATTTCCACAAAACATGTCTGTAATGGGGGGGTTTTCATCTCTTTCCCCACAGAGCTAGTCTCTCAGTTTTACAGTTCCAAATGAATGGTGCTTTCAGTCCCTCTCAGAAAGATTTTTAATTAGTCCTGGCAAACACCTGGCCATGTTTTTGACTATTGTTCATCTTAGAAATGTCTGGTGAAAGATTGTATACATTGATAAACCTGTAAATAATAGAGTAATAGCTTCCTAATGTAGCGACAACTTGCATAAGTTTGTTATCAAAAGTTTCCTAAGATTTGAGTTTCACATTCTCTATTAAATTGTGTTTGTGACATTGACTACCATTCAGATTATATATGATTACATGTGTGCAGGCCTACCACTCCCCACATTACTGAAAGGCATTGTTAAAAATGCACACACACACACACACACACACACAAACATACACACACACACGCGCACGCACACACACACACACACACACACACAATTCTATGACACTTTTTTAAATTGAACTATAGTAGTTGCACTATTAATTATGGATATTTGGGGTGACCCTTTAAAGATCGTAGATATTGTTGAATTGTTGAAGTAACTGGAAATTGGAAATAGATAGTTGGAGAATATTTCACAATTCAACATCTCTCCCACTTTCTATCTCTCTCTCTCTCCCTCATACACATGCATGAACATTTTAGGTTTGGCCTATTGGTGGTGCTAGAGGAAAGGTCATGGGGTCACCAAAATCAATATGTTTCTTCCTCTAGGGTTCAGGAATGTTCATAGCACATTTTGTGATTGTACGACTAATGAGTCAGGACTCAGGAGCTATGCTAACTTGAAAATTGAAAGTGGCCTGATGGTGGATCTTTTCGAGATATGTTGTTCACAGAACAAACAAACAAATAGACAAACTGGGGTGAAAACATACCCTCCTTGGTGGAGGTAATGACATGTGGCAAGTACAAAAAGCTATGTCCAAGTCTACACTAGGTGGTATCAGTTAAACAACAATCACAGCTTGGTAACAAGGGGAGTGAGTACCCACATTAGGTTGTAATCTGCATGAACACATTCAATGGACAGTAATGTTAGATGTAACCATGGAGTGAAGAGACTATCTCACTCCACTCGCTACGTTAGCTATCCAACCAGGAAGTGAAAAATCAGAAAACAAAATGGAAACGTTTTTGACAAAGTCAGGAACTAAAAGAGAAGCTGGCGCACCCATAACAAGTTCACATTACAAAGCCAAAAGCAAGAAAGTGGGATGAGACATAACTCTCCCTTGGCTTCACACAAGACCGCTCCATCCTAATAAGCGACATAATTAGTGACACGTTTCACTTTGTTGAGAGGCAGCTAATGCTAGCTGTGTAGGCAGTTAGCTTAGCAATAGCTCCACACAATTATACTGTAATGTTAAGTCTTACAAACAAATCTGTTGTAAACAGCTCTGTATTTATGAGTAAAGAAATGATGACTGGCGTGGTATTCAGAGAACCAAGGTTATAATCGTAACCTAAACTATTGTTCACTTGCAGTTTAAGCTAACACATGTCGTAGCACGTCAATTCAGAGAACCAAGGTTATAACATAACCCAAACTACCGACCAGTCACTCGCAATTTAAGCTAGTGCATCGCGCAGCATGTCAATTAGTGTTCCAAACACAAAGTGGAAAATACTTTGTTAAAAAGGTATGCATGTTAAGAGGAAATAAACTTGCACTACAGTTGAAGAAACATGAGTAGATTCTCACCTTAATCATTCACGCACACAAATCACAAAGGAAAAGTAGAAGAGGGTTCATTAGCCCCTCCAGGAAACACAAATAATTAATGCAAATTCAACCAATCTCTATATTTGCGGGGGCTTGCAATTTTGCAAAATTCCCACGATTTCTCTGCATTAAATGTCCAAATGGCCCTTTCGGACAATCTCTGTTATCAACACTGCTATCTAGCATATTACCAAGCATAGCGTAGCTCAACCTGTGTAACGTTAATACTTGTTACTGCACTGGGAAAGTTCATCACTGCATCGTTTATACAACTTTGTTTAATCCAAAAGTCAGTTCGGAAACTTTGTATTATGAAATAAGAAATTAAGGGATGTCTGGTCACATAAGCTACTATTCTCCCGGTTTGCATGTCAGAGTGAGTGATCCAGGAATGTAAACACACCAGCCACCGGGTGAAAATCAAAGTTATGGGGGGGCGGTTGGGGTCAAAAAAGGTAACGTGATCAATTGCGTTAAAGTCGCGTTAAGGTTTTTAAATTAATGTAAAAAATGTACACGTTAATATTGACATATTATATTAAAAATAAATCTTTTTTTTCTTTTTTTTTCAAAATTATTTTTCATCGACTTACCGCAAAAAAATCACATAAAACATTTTTGAGAAAAGCTGCTGCAAAATCAAGCATTTTTGATCGCAACAATCACAAAAAGAAAAAAACTCCTGGGGGGACTGGTTAATTGCCCCCTGCTGAGCTGAACCCAAGTGTCTGTCACTGCTCAGAAGCCGCCTCTGGCAATGCACAGGCGCCTACATGATCTACGCATCCATTCTACTAATGTCCCTCACTAAACGTCCCTCACTAAATGTCCCTCACAGAACGTCCATGAGTGAGTGAGTGACCACAATTTGACATGCATAGCCCATGGCGGCAGTCCTGCACCGTGGGAAAAATAAGAAGAGAGAAAGCTAGCTTTTTATTGGGTTTAACAGTAGGATTGACTTTTTTAAATTTGTTTTGGCTTGTATCATTAGTTGGAGAAATAAGGCGCAATGAGATGTGGCACTACTGCAAAAGAAGACAAGCTTAACAAAGGATTTTATCGTCCATTAAGCCTTATCATACGTATTTCAAGACATGTTGTGATCTTGTTAAAAAAAGTTAAATCCCTTGCTAAGCTAGTCTTCTTTTGCAGTGGCAGCAAGGTTGCTGGATCTTAACAAGGCTATGGTGAACTGAATACTTTCCTGATCTCAACTTTCGTTATGTATAAGGTTCAAGCATACCTGCCAGCGGGTTTCTCCCTAATTTGAATCCTATCTCCTGCTGTGTTCCTTTTTATTAATTTCCCCTATTTAATATCCCATATTTCAGAGCAATTCTCATTCATGACAGTTAACAAGGGTCGCTGCACCCATCACTTGAACTTGTGATTCGCATTGCGTGTTATTGCATGTTTCCTTGCACAGTTCAGTGGGGAGGGGATCTGGGGGAGATTGCATGAACCTCCACACGCGTTATGCTCTCCCAGTGAAACTCCTCGCTGTCTGGTGAAAAGAAGTGGCTGGTGACACCACATGTATTGGAGGAGACATGTGGTAGTCTACACCACAAAGCCTACAGGGTTTAACAAGGGTAGACAGGTTGCCGAGGCTGATGGTAATCAGTTTATTGGTAATCAGTTTGATGGAGTCGGGGGAGGGGGCAAACAGGACAGCTTCAGACTTGCTTTCATTCAGCTGCAGGAAATTCTGTACCATCCAACACTTGATGTCTTCAAGGCAGTCTATGAGACTGTTAAGATTGCACTGGTCACTTGGTTTCAGGGGGAGATACAGCTGTGTGTCGTCTGCATAACGGTGGAAGGAAATGTTGTACTTTTGAATGATTTGACCCTGGGGAAGCATGTAAATATAGAACAGAATGGGACCTAGGATGGAACCCTGTGGGACCCCTTAGGGGAGAGAAAAGATTGCCTATGTTGACGGAGAAACTTCTGTTGTTGAGTTGGGCCAGTAGTAAGCTGACAAAGATTAAAAGATTCATCCAGATGCATAAATTCACTCACAAGAGGCTTAGAAGGACAGCAAACATGAATATTAAAATCACCAAGAATCAGGACTGTATCAAAGTTGGGCATGGTATTTGAAAGAAAGTCCACGAATTGTGGGATAAAGTGTTTATGAATTCTTGCACGGAATGTTTGTGTAGTTCTCTTTCTTCCAACATGACTGCCTATAACCATTGGTAACCACTTTTGAAAGAAAATGCATAATTTCTGTGCAGTGCTAGAGTAGGTAAAACATTGGAAAACCATGATATTACTGTTCTAGTGTGACTTGTTTACAAGATCCAGTAATAGGACACCAAATGATTACATTTTTGTTAATATATTTCTCATATCAACCCATAGCAATTATTGTTTTGTACATAGCAACTGTTGTTTCTTCCAACATGGAGGACAAATGGGCATTCTAAACATTTTGTGAAAGGCCTCTATTGTGAACATGCCAGCAGGGCACCTTGCGCATGGCAAACAAACTATTTACAAATGTACATTATATACACACCCCTAGGGTAACAGGCACCACCAGGTGTGGAACCTTGCTTCCTTGAGCCAAGGCACCAGATGCTACCAAAAGCTTGCCAGTCCTGCAAGGGCCAACTCTGGACGGCAATTCAGCCCACCAGACACTACAAAGGAGAGAGACACCACTCTGACTGGGATCCCTGGTGGAATGGACCACAGTCCTATGGGAGAACAGTGGAGAGGACAACTACCGCTGAGCTCCGCCCTGCACCCATCCTCTGAAGTATGGTATGGGCTACTACATTAAGACGGGACAGACCAAGTGGCCATGCACAGATATCCCCAAGGGAGGGACCATGCCACAGTGCCCATGATGCTGCCACGCCATGCATAGAATACACCGGCAATGTGGACGGCACTGATGAACCCGCTTCCACATATGCATGCCAGATTGTGTGCGCAAGTCTGGCCTTTGACAATGGTTGGCCTGGGCACTCTGGCATAAAACAGAAAAACAGCTGATCTGTCTTCCTACGCGCCTGAGTGCATTGAACCTTTGGGGCCCTGAATGGACACAACAATGACCTTCCCCTCTCCTCTCCCTCAGCTTGTTGAGGGGAGCAGAAAGGGTGAACGATACAATTGTTTTTTAACCCCAGAGTGAGAAGTGGATTGATGTCATCAATAAGATTCTTCAGACACCTCTCATAACAGTCAGTGCTTAAAACAAGCTCTTTTGATAGACGTTTTTTTTTGTAATCCAAAAAATTATATTGCAGCCCAGTTAGCAGCAGTCAGCTGAAGCTAGCTCACTCAATACTGGATCAGTTCAAATGATTTTGGTCCCTATCAGTCTGTTAGACTCCATATGATAGGAAAAATAGGGTCCAGGTTAAAAAATACCGGAATTATCCTTTAAACCCACTTACTTGAGGGGCTGAAATGGGGCCCGCTGAAGGGCACCCAGGCTTCTTACTATGAGCCGTGCACCTCTGGGCACCCTTGAGAAACTGGGAAATCAGGTTCCAGTCACTCTCGGTTAGCATGTGATTCCCAACCTGGGATCATCCCCTGAATGTCTTATTACTTCCAAACGGACTTTTGGATTAAACCAATTTGTATAGACGATGCAGTGATGAACAATCTTTCCCAGCGGAGCAACAAGGAGTAACGTTACACAGGTCCAGCTACGCTATGCTTGCTAATTATGCATGGTAGCAGTAATGTTAACGGAGATAGGCCGAAGGAGCCGTCTGCCCACAAAGATATTATTACATCAGAGAACACATTTATTCACAAAACGGATCATCATTCAACGTTATGGATGCACCTTGCTCACTGACCTGTCCTTTCACCTGCTCCAACTGTCGCACCATTTCTATTGCGTTGTCGAGCGTGAGATCTGCCTTCAACTGTAACTTTTCTGACACGTCGTTGTCAAGTGTCCTGATGACTTATCTATCGCTGACGTTTTCACTGTTGACTGGTCCGAAATTACAGGTCTCGGCTACCTCGAGCAAGCTCCTAATATATTCCTCAGTTGACCCACCAGGTTTCTGGCAGCACTTGTGGAAACATGCACACTCATGAATTCACTTTTGGTACAAAGTAGGCATCCAGTTTTCCCAAGACAGTGTCATAATCCTTGTCACTTTCCTTATCCTCAAGATTTAATGTCTTAAACACTTGCTCTGCCTCCTTTCTCAGAGAGAACAATAAAGTACACACCTGAACTTCACCTTCCTCTTTATTTAACTTTGTGGTGATCCGATAGCTTTGGAATCATTGTCGCCATTCTGGCCCGTGCTCAGTAGTGTTAATTTTGGCAGCTAATTTTATATTTAGTCTTAGTCTTAGTCCTGTGTCAAATGTCCTTGTTAGTTTTTATCTTATTTAGTAAACCTCATCCTGTTTTTATTTAGTCAAGTTTTGTCGACTAAAAGTCTGAGCATTTTAGTCTTAGTCAAAGAAAACAAACTATTTTAGTCTAGTTTTAGTCAATGAAAACTGTTGACATTTTAGTCTTAGTCAAAGAAAACAAACTATTTTAGTCTAGTTTTAGTCAATGAAAACTGTTGAAATTTTTGTCTTAGTCAAGGAAAACAAACTATTTTAGTCTAGTTTTAGTCAATGAAAACGGTTGACATTTTAGTCTTTTTTAGTCATCAGATTGAACATTTTAGTTAATCTAGTCTAGCCAAAAAAACATATTTTCTTTGTCATTTCATTGAAACTTATTTCATAATATTTTATCTTATCCTTATCTAAAGAATGGAAACCACAATGGAAACAACCTCTTGAGCTTTTTTGTGCCTCTCCTATTGACAGATTATGCTTTTGTATGCTTTTATTCTGCTCAATAAAAAATTAAATCAATCAATCAATCTGATGAAAACATTACCTTTGCAGCTCATTTTCAGCCCCTTCACAAGTTTCCCAACAATTTGCTAGCCTAGCTTAATGAGTTTGGTTTGGCTATAGTATAAAACACAGCCTACATAATGTACATAATAACACCACCACCTTAATAGTTGGCCAAATATATAAATACCTCAATTTCTTTGTGGTGAGCCTTTATGTATTTTCAGGTTTGTGGTATTCTTACCAGCTATTTTATGACCACATTGCTTCTTGTTCCCTTCTGATAAAGCAATGCATTCGTTTTGTTTGTTTTTTTAATGGGCCCAAATATCACCTAATTTCTTCCTCCCAACCACCCTGTTGTTGTAATTTTGCTTTCTGTAAAATAGTTAGCTCCGAGTCCTCCTGACTGTTCATTGTGTGTTGCTGCCGGTGTAGTCCAAGTTTACTGCACGCTGCACAGACAGGACATAAATCTGCCGCGTGCAGCACAGGAAACGGAACTGCTGCACTGAGGAAAATAAAATAATATTTCATCTCCTCTTTTTTCGTCAACGAAAATAAAGAGATTTTGGCAATGTTTTTATTTTGTAATCTACATTTTCATCTTGTCTTTTTTTGTCAACGATATTGCATGTTGATAATCGTTATAGTTAGTGTTAATGACGTTGGTGCCATCTCGTCATCGTCTCATCGTAGTCATGGAAAAAAAGGTTGTTGACGAATATATTTAGTCTCAGTTTTCCTTGACGAAATTAACACTACTGCTCATGGTGGCTAAAGTCCAAACTTTCGGGTGGAGGAAACGTGGCCATTGGTTCGGTACTTCTGACATCATATTGTTTGGATAACTTGTAGAAACAACAGGGATTCTTGTATGTTAAAGATGATGCTTTATTTAACAGACGTGACGGTAACAACTGTGTACCTGTGGCTATACCTACGCTGGCTTGACCCCAGAAGTAGAGCTATAGCTCACTACACAACTAGATGCCACAGGAGATTTAGTGAGAATCACATGAATGGCCTAGGAGGAGTAGGGAATAATAATCTGGTTTTGAGAAATGTAAATGGTGGTCATATACTTTTACATCTCACAATGCTAGGAATCACAAAGTAACAGCACATTTCAAATATCATCATGATCGGGTAAGTCATTGAGGAGTAGTTAACATTTATAGTTTTGTGGGAATGGCACTACCATGAGGCCAAATGACTCAAAACGTCACAGGCCTCATACATGAACTCAAAGTACAAACAAACCATAGGCTGTACCACTTCTCAGTTGGCTCAACATGTTCATGACCTGCCTACAAAGGTTGTAAATCAAGGTGCGCCTGGATGGTGCTTAAGAAATGTGACATCAATGCAACAACATTAAATGTCTGTACATCATGTGCTTCTAGCAACATCTTTCTCTGCATCTCCCTAAATTATTACCTTGAATGGCACTATCCGCATTATCCTGCTTTCAATTGCAAATTATTAACCCAGCTGCTAAAAAGCGATATGTCTGATGCGGACATAAGTCTCAAAGCCCCGATAGTGACCATGCTGCTCCAAGATTTGCGACCCACAAGTTTATAGACTACTTCAGTTCACCCAGACTATTTAGTGTGATACTTGCCGGTGATATCTGCAATTTTTGTCCGAATTTTGGTGCAATTATACTAAATGTGGAATATGGCATATCATAGCAGAATCAAAGAAGTTGGACGATGGCTGCGTTAGCTACCATTAGCTGCCTCTCAACACAGTGAAACTGCTTTTTCTTCTAGCTAAATGCTTGCAGGAGGGATTGGCTTGAACAGAACACAACATTCCAGAGGGATTTTTTAATGCTTTGAATAATAACAGATGCAATGTAGGGATGATATCCTGCTCACATGGGTAGCAGCTATCAGTGTTAGCCGTCTCACCAGTTTGTAGGCCTGCTAGCATTAGCTAGCAAGTGTAACCACCTACTTTCACATTAATGTCACCAACTGGCTGCACCTACACGTAGTTGCACCATGGGTCTGGACGGTTTCGTGCTTGTTGAGTTACTTTTTATTTCTTATTTCTTATTTTATATTTAATA
>OMKL01141767.1:0-10160 GCA_900302295.1 Parasudis fraserbrunneri | reverse complement strand
AAATAAATCTCATTTAGGTCTGGGCGTGTTTACAACTGGGCAGACGGCTACATTTACATGAAGGAAGGGGGCAAAGGCTGAACTGTCGAGTCCTGTGGTTGAAGTTAGAAGTCAGCTCTGGAATAGATGGAACAGTAGGAGTGTGAGTAGGGAGAGACGTGGGAGGTACTGCATGGAGCCCGGTCAGAAATAGAGACAGACGGGTAAATACCGTCGATGCTAACGCCATGAAACGGGAAAGAAAGAAAGAAAGCTTCGCTTGTAAATGGGGAGAAGCGCGAGACCGGGTGAGGAGGAGAGATAGAACGCGGTGTGTGCCATGGGGGAACGCAAGGGAGAACCCTTCTAGAACTAGCGTTCTATGCCGGTGATGTAACCAGGTGTAATGTACTTAAGGTTGTGCGTGCTCTGGAGCGCGGGAATGCGATGCTAGCAGTGGTGCCGGGAGCGGGGAGCTGTTAAAGGGCGTCTTGTGTGTAGTGAAGGACACGGTATGGGGTGTCTCTTGGTTTTACCGCCCTTCTCCTGAAACTGTGTTATGCTAACTTCGAGAGAGAGAGCAAGCCCTATTAACCAATTCTCTTTCATTCTTATACGTTGTCTTGGGTTCGTTGTAAAATGCGACCTGTAACTTATTTTGTCTTGAACAATGACAATAAAGCTATCTATCTATGTGATGTATTGCCCCATAATAAAGTTTACCTGTCAATCAACAAATCAGTTAATCAACCAGAAAAATCAATCAATCAGTAAATCAGTCAATCAATCAATCAATCAATCAATCAATCCGGTAACACTATCTATGACCCCTGTGTCTTATAATTAGAATCATACTTCAGATTAGAATCATCATCATAATGCATTACAAGATGGATACAGTGCTTTATAAAAATGAAAACAAAATCATGTTATACAACTTTTTTTACGATGACTTTTTAACGTTTATATTACATTATATAACACATATATCACACATATCATAATACAACCTTACGCAAACATGTAACGTAAAAACACGATCATCTTCAGCCGAGTTGAAATTTCAGTCTGGTTGAAGGACCAGTTACCCTTCAAAATAATTTTCAACGGGAGAATTTTATGTAAACAGCTGATGGCATTAAACAACTCTGATGCATGGCGTTTGAGCCCCACTCCAGATGGCAATATGGTAGTTAAGAGAGAGGGCTTTGCAAAAGGCCATCCGTCCTCCGAAGCGCAGGTGGCAGCGCCACCTTAACTACACATATATTTATACGACTTTTAGTGTGGAGGAAGTGGGAGGCATAACAGCTCATGACAAATACAGTATACTCTTATACCGTGCTTATGTGGTATATCCCTGAATGGCCCCAATTCTCAAACCACCTTTTGAGCCGCTGAGGAGTTGTTCATGTTTTTAGTTTGATGAGGATGAGAATGGCGCCACCATGGGGCAAGATGACTCAGAACTTAACAGGCCTCCTTGCTATTGTATGGCTAACATATTCGTCAAGTTTGGTGGAAATCGGACAGTGTTTTCACAAGGAACAAATCATTTCCTGTTTACCATGCGATTTTCTGAAATTTGATTGGATCTCTGGCAGTCATATGGTTTGGCCTTGCAATGATCTAAATGACACATTTGAGGATGTTAGTCCCCAGATTCCACACAGCAAGTTTGGTGAGAATCAGGTGAACAGGCTAGGGGGAAAAGGGAAACATTTGCTTTTCCAATAATTCAAGATGGCGTAAATTCCCATATGGCAGACTTCAAAGGACCTTATGGCAAAGTTGTTGTGCATGAGTAGACGCATCCCTGGATACCCGTTTCATGACTATATGACTAACAGGTCAGGAGACTAATTTGAAAATTGAAAGTTCGGCCTGATGGTGGCACTAGAGGAAAAGTCATGGGGTCACCTTCTTCGTTGATGGGTTATGAATGTGCACAGCAAATTAGAAAAGATTAGAACAGAAGGTATTCGAGATAACACTAATTCTAAAACTTTAAGTTTGATCTGCTAGTGGTGCGAGAGTAAAGGTCATGGGGTAACCAAAATGAATAGAGTTAATCCTGTATGGTTCATGCATCTGCGCCGCAAATTTGAAAAGATTTGAATCAAAGCTAATGGAGTTATCGCATTCTGAAGTCGGATATAAATATTTGGCCTGATGGTGGTGCTAGAGGAAAGGTTATGGGGTCACCAAAATCAATAGGCTTCTTCCTCTAGGGGTCTAGTAATGTGCACAGCAAATTTGAATTTGAATGAAAGCTATTCAGGACACACTAATTTGAAAATGTTAAGTTTGGACTGATGGTGGCGCTAGAGTAAAGGTCGGTAACTGGCAGGATTTATAGAAATGGGGGAAGGACATTATTATACACTATTCTAGAGAGCATTTCATCTGATGCCAAATTACTATATGCCCCTGTGTGCAGGATGAGTCTTCAACACTTTTTGTTTTTGTGCATTTTCCAGGAAATGACAAACACGACAATACCATCACGAATACCTACAAAACAACTATTTCTTTGCCATTGCTGGGGCATATACAGGCGTATAGGCGGTGGTCAGTGCAAGACATAATGTGATAAACAAGCTTAAACATCGATTTTGATTTCATGAGACCTTTAAAACCAATAGTGTGCCCGCCCCCTCGTTTCCTCGTAAAAACGACTCCATGGGTCAAACGCATTGCAGAGGGCACAGGGGCCCATGTGAAGGAGACAGCAGTTGCAGCTATGATACACAGTACCGGTACATATAGGCAACATTCACACCTTAATATTTATGCTAAAAAAAACTTTATTTGTATTATATATACAGTCTATATATCTATGTTAGATCGATCAATGCAATATTTTTTATTTCTTTCTTTTTTTTTTTTTTTACTTTTATTACTTTGCTTTTGTAACATTGATCCCTTCTTTCATGCCAATAAAGCTTCACTGAGATTGAATTGAACATATACTGTAAAGCTGAGACGCAGAGAGAGAGAGAGAGAGAGAGAGAGAGAGTGATAGAGGCAGATGAGGAGTAAGCACGGGGCGCAGGGGCCAATAAAGTCAAGTCACGTCAAGTCAGTGTTGTTCAGATAGCATCTTAAATTGCAGATCAAAGCGCTTTGCAAACAAAAAGGGTATTAAAATAACAAGGAAGACAACGCACAGACACGAATCCAATGAAAAATAGATAGAACAAGGAAAACACCACAGGTTGCAAATAGAACCAGCGAAGCAAACATGACAGGTTATAAATGATTCAAAGCCTGAGACAACAGGTACGTTTCTAATAGGTCTTGAAGGGCCTGAAGCCGTCTGTAACAGTGTCGGCCTGTCCGTCTGTCCCCACAAAAGTAGACCTATCAGAGCTGATGATTTCACTGATGTCACACACATGCAATCCACCATCAAAGTGCATTCCCTTGAAACCTGCAGAAGTCTACTTCTGCGCCTCCAGAATTGATTTAGTGATTTGTTTACTTCAGTCTATTGATGAAAACATCAACAAGACTGATAGTCTTAACGATGGCGTAGCCGGCCGGTCTTATAGCTGACGTTAAATGAAAAACTAAGTGTCTTTAAGTTTCCTTGAGTTCTGGCTAATTGCAATGTTGTCATCTCGACTGTTTGGCTAATTAGCTAACAGGCTAACCTAATTAGTTAATTAGCTAATAGCTAATGTTTTCTAGCTAACGTTAGCAAGCTAGATGTAGCTAATGTTATTTAGCTAACATTAGCTATCTTGGGCACTTTGTTTTTCATTTAACGTAAAACTGAGCGCCCCGTTATCGGACACAGATTCTAAACATTGCAAGCAGAGCCATAATTTCATGAATCATTGTGATTTATTCTAATAATCTTTACAAAAAAAAAGCTAGTTATCTGTTGCAGATGAAGATGGCAAGAAGGCAAGATGGGTGAAGACCTGGAAACAGATCAGTTTCAGTAGTTCCTCCCAAGAGGGAAGTGTTTTCAGATTGATTGTTGATTGCTGTTGGTCTTTTTTCTTTTTACAGGAGGGAGAGAAAGTAAGAAAGCTGTGCTGACAGGGGAACTCAAGTGAAAATGTCAAGACACTGAGAGAAGGGTAAACCATAGGGCTGTACCATGGTGAGCGAATTATGACTCAATATCTCCAATTTTGGTCATTTCCATTTTCTGAAAGTCTACCTGGTTCTGTGTTGTGAGCAAGTGTCATGACCCTTGGGCCCATGAAAGCCCACTGAAAAGCACAATGTAGAACTTAAAAAATACATGGGTGTTGATGAAAATGAGGTTGTTTTTCTTAATTTCTGAAATTTACCCTTTTGGAGATTCAATGTTTTCACCCAACAGCAGAGATATGCTTGCATAGAGTGGAGGAGGAGAGAGAGGGTACTCTATCCCACCTGTGAGCACCCAGCTGGGGCTTGAGGAGTGCCAGATGGCCCTTCCCAGTCCTCTGGGCCTGGAGCAATAGCGCCCTCTCAGGGAGAGCGAGTGCTACTGCAGCCCTTATTTGACTGCATACTAGCCTCAGGCTCTATGTGTTCAAGCTGTCTGTTTGGTTTACCTGTTTTTCAAATCAGAAGCATGTGCTGTGTGTTTACACTGGTATTGGTGTGTGTGTGTGTGAAATGTCTTTCTGATAGAATGCGTGGCGGCTGAGTGTGTGTGTGTGTGTGTGGTATCAAAATTGCATTCTCTTTCCCTTATTACTTTGGGCCCATTCAGGGAGGTTAAAGGCCCAATCCTCAATCAAGTCCAAACATAAACAAAAAAGGTAGCTCTACCGCTGACTGACAACCAAAATAGGGTACTTTTTTTTTGTATTATGATTTGTATTATTATGAGGTCCTGATACAAGGACTGACAGTATTCAACAGCGAAAGCTGAAATTGTATGCCTTTTCATAGCAGCTTTGATCATATGCCAAATGTTTGAGTAAAACAGACCTGTATTTTTGAGTAAAAAAATAAAAAATAAAAAGCAAATCATAGTCTCCAAAGTACATAATGTACATAGTACATAATAACCTATCTATTAGTGCTAGACCGATTAATCGGGCTGATATCTGGCATTTTCAAATAATCGGCATCGGCCAATAACCACGCCCACATGGCCGATTGATAAAACATTTTGCGCTCCCTCTTGTGTCAATCCCACAAGTGTGTATCGATTTAGACAGAAAATTGTAGATGGTAAAAAAAAAAAAAAAAAAAAAGATTGATCGGGGCCTTTAAATAACACCAGTCTTTTGGACTCGATAGATTTTTGTCGGCCAGAGAGGTGAATCTCAGCTACCTCACACAGACGCCTGTCAATAACCAGAGTGTATTAGACACACCGGGCTGGAGTGACTACCCGCTGAAAGCCTGCATCATTCATAGTCCACCTGCTCTTTATCTGAAAAACACTCTGTTTCAGTTCAACCACTCTGTGTGTATGTGTGTGTGTGTGTGTGTGAAATAACCAAGCACAGAAACAGATAGCAAAAAACCACTTCGATATGGCCGTGTGTACCTGTGTTTGTGTGTGTGTTACCGTGTGTGTGTGCGATTTTGAACTTAGCCACATTAAAGGTGAATTTGTACTTAAAAGGCGCGCCGGGTAGTTTTGGGGAGGGAAAACTAACCTCTGAAAAGTCCAAAATAAAGTATGATATATCTTTTAGTATTGAATACGTAAAGGGTTTACAAGAGAAAAACTGGATCCCTGGAGCACTGTTTGAAACTAGAAATGATCTGTTTGGCTCACCAGATACTACAGTAATACCGTAGTATATCTGTGGTAAAACCACAGGAATACTATCATGATTCACCTTAAATTACAATAGAAATACTATGGCGGAATCACTGTGGCATTTCTGTGGCAAAACCACCGAATTTTGATACAAATAGCAGAAAACACTGGTCTCAGCAAAGGCTGTGCATTAACACCGACACATTTCACCGGCAAGATTTGGCCTCAGGCTTCTCGATAGCCTAAATCATTTTCTTCTGAATCATCGTGACATTGACGTGTTTTTCTTCAAACGCGTCCCTGAGCCGTGGTCCGCATCAAACAGCCTCATGCTTCAGGTCAATGAGCAAAACGTCGCTGTCAGATGAAAACTTATCTCCAAAAAGTATGCTTTTCAGGAATGCAGAAAAAAGCAAGCCTCATTTTCAGATTGACGTCCATGTATTTTTTTTTAAGTCATACATTGGGTTTTCAATGTGTTTCATAGGCCCTATGGTCATGAAACTGGCTCGCATGATAAGAGAACCATGTAAACATTCATTCCCAGTAAACACATTGAAAATGACCAAAACTGGAGATAAGCGTTTTTTTTTCACCCGACAAGCGACGAAAAAGGCACTTTCAAACCCAACTCGGACCGTAGGTCAAGCGGATCTCATTTGAGCGTACCATTGAAGTTAATGTGTCTTCGGGTCCACTTTTAGGTTTGTGCAAAATCTTCTCTCAGGGTGAAAATCCTGTTCAAAGTAGAGATATGGAGAGAGTGAGGACTGATAACAATAATTGCACAATTTCTGTATTTCTAGTGGAGGTGAATTGAGGCCAAATTCACAAAGCACTCCTTGTCTTTGTTTTGCGGTTGACAGAAGAGAATGGAGCTTGGACAACAGTTCCCATGGTGACTCAAAGGGGATGGTTAAAATGGTTGATGTGGAGGGCCATATTTGCAAAAACCGATATGACTGACTGAAGATTCTTAAACTTTTCCAGCCAGGACTCATATTAAAGTCCATTCAATACTGCGCTTGGAACATGACTCATTAAAACATAGTAATACACAGGTCATATTGGGAGCCAAAAGGAAAAAAAGCCCATTTTGAGTCTTTAAAAAGGAGCATACCAGTCTTTCTGACATGTGAGTTCCAAGTCATTCTTACCTCGATTAAAAAATAAATAAATGTGCCCTTCTTTTTTCATAATCCTTTACTGTTATCGAAAAATGTGGTCGTTATTTTCTGCCGATTCACCACCTGCCATTGGCTTCCAGTGTGTCTGAAAATGTGTCTTCCATATTATGAAAAACTCACTTTTTCAATGCTTGCGTCCATACATTTGAGTCTCTGATGGACACGCTAACACACTAACTGTGAAATTAAGACAACCCGGTCAGATTTTTTTCTGGGCTGCCTCGATCGGAAAACATGCGATTCAACAAGCCATTCAGATTTGCCTCCCCCTCCTTACGTCAAGTTGGGGACTCCTTCGGGTTAACCTTTGACAGTTTGATCAGAATTTCATGTGCAGGCCGTCCCGCAGTCCCCAGTTGGGTCGTGGGAAAACATGATGTCTGCACCGGCCCCGTGAGGCATCGTGCCCCCAGCTGTGCCTCACGGGCGTTAGCCTGGCCTGAAGCGTTTATTTAGGATTCGAGTCTATTTTTTCCCGACAATACACGTGTAAACACGAGGTTTATGGCCAATAAAAAGGCACTGAATAAATATCTACATTTTGCAACCTAGGCTATTCGTTATTTCAAACCTCATGGTTTTCTACAATTTCCTATATATTTTAGGATTTTATCATTATTTTACCATTGTAATTATGAAACTTTTATCATATTATCTTTATTTTGTTGTTATTATTTGACCATTTTGCTCTTCGTCTTTGGAGTGGCAGTAGTAGCAGCAGTGAGAGCTCTTCTTCGGTTTACAGCTGGCGCTGTCCATGACACAAAGTCAGACAATGAAACAATGTATGCAACAATGCTCCTAAAATGGAGCCTACTGCAAAAAAACAAGGATATGGTAACATTACAGTTTGTTTTTTTATAGGTATGATGGAGAAATTGCTTCTGTAAACAGAAGCCTATTGGCTAATGTAATGTAGCTTAGCATATAGTCTGTAGCATGTAGCAAATAGCCTACTTCGCCATTAGGTGCAGTGTACATATGAATGATGTGAGTGTCAATATATACCGATATACATATATACATATAATCAGTGTTGATGGGGAAATAGTTCAGGAATACTCAACACATGTCAAAGGAAAACAGCTCACCGCACGGAAAGTTGCTCCTTTGCTGCTAAACGCTTTGAAATGCGCTGACGAGATAGAACCACAGAGACTGAATCGGTACAGACAGTCGCTTCGTGTGTCACGTCACAGCGCTGCCGTCATGCGAGCAGGAGAGAGGGACATAATGCTACGGAGAGCAGTGTTTGCTAACTAGCAGCAGAATGTCTGAAACGTTGAGAACCACTGGTTTATATCAACTAATATAGTTAACCCAAACCAAGAGAGGACGATATCTGCTGGTGCAATCTGACGTTATTATATTGTTTATTTAGAGATTTGAAAATGGCGTGATGGTGGCGGGGTCAGTGAAGCGAGGCGCTGATGTTTCCTGGATGAAGGCCCCATCTGGAAGCCTCGTCTCGGGCTCCGAAGCGCACTCTGGCCAGGCCCCCAGCCGGGGCTAATGCGATGGAGCTAACTGGATGGGCAGCTCGTGTTAACTGCCACTCACCGCAGTGAAACAGCTTCCTTTTTCATGTCGCTACATGCCTGCGGGACTCCCTGAAAACGTGTTATTTCACCCGGGGGGGTGGTGGTGCCTGACGTGCTGCGTCACACAGTGTTGTGTCCCTGACGTCGTGCGTCACACAGTGTTGTGTCCCTGACGTCCTGGTCACACAGTGTTGTGTGCCTGATGCGTGTTCTCGTCGGCTCGCATTGGGTCGTCTCGTAACTTTTTGGCTAAGCTAGCAAAACCGTAACCTAAAAAAATTTGTTTATTAACCTAATATTTGCCTTTACCCTAAGGTTAGGCTGGAGTTTTTTGGATTCAGTATGGTGATTTTCGCAGAGGTGACAATTTTGCATCCCTAGTAGGCCACTGGGCTTTTGATATTTCAAAATAAAAGTACTCTTGTATCAAAAAAGCAATGGTCTCCTCATGACCTCTCCTGAATAAGCACTTTCTCTGTGAACGAAAGCATCCCGAGCACTTCTATATCTCAGCGAACGAAGTGTGGGAAAAACAGAGATGAGAGCGACTTGTCAAGAAGCATTCCTCGCGCTTCATCTATATTACAGTTTCATAATTCAGTGAAAGTGTTTCGCTGCAGTTGATGCCGATATCTAAAGGAAATAGTGGGCAGTCCAGATGCCACAGGGCATGAATTGAATTGAATTGAAATACTTTATTATCCCGTAGGGAAATTCGGTTGTGTTGACAGCCTGTCGCTTCTGGTGTTAAATTCCAGAGGTTTTGTCCAGAGGCATCCAGGGTGCTAAATCCTTGACCTGTAAGAACTGTTGATGTTTGTTTTGGTACAAAATGCGGGTTGGGTGTCAACACTACACCACCATCAGGACACCCCTGATTACTATGCAATCAGCGGGTGCTGACAGCTTGAATAAGTCACTCTCGTAACTGAAGTGACCTCCAAGAGGAGCGATGTCTTAATTAAGACAGCATCGTCAATGGCACCTCCTCGGTAGGCTAAAACAGGGCTGTCGAACAAACCCCAGCATGACACAGATACCCTTTTTTTTTCCCCCACCAAATTAGTTCAGGTTCTTGAACTGGTTCCGTTTCAGGATTCGGTGAACCACCCCGCGTTTCCACCAGTTTTGAGCGGAACCATTGTAAATCAAGGATGCTTCATGAGCTCTCTGGCAGCACTTAACGTGCCCATACCGAGTCAGCCTGGTATTATAGGTGAAATACCTATGCATTAGAAAAAAGAATTCCCCAGCGAATGTCTTAGTTCCATCAATATTGTGCAGTTTCATTTTTGTTTAAGTGTTTGATGTTCGCTATTGATCAAAATTTCCTCTGTCATCTTATTATAATCAGGAAATGCCCACGTGAAATGCGTGTTATAAGCTGAGATATCTCGTGATCTATGCACGAAATAGATTTTTTTCCCCCCAGCAAATCTTAGTTACAACAAGATTATGTTACCTGGGCAACGGTGTGTTTAAAGGTGAACTATTTAGAATGTTCACTATTTGGCCAAACGAGATGGCTGGTCTAATGTAACGTTAGGTGCAGAACACGCAGTCTCCGGAGTCGGAGAAGGAGATAGTCCAAACCAGGAGATTTTTTTGTACTCTTTACAAGTGAACTAGGAGCAGTTCTCTCATATTTCCCCTCTCCCACCCCGAGGTCGGCCCTTTGGACCGGAGCATTGGCCAACAAGGGACCGGTCATCTGTATCTCACCCCCCC
>OMKL01141759.1:0-11005 GCA_900302295.1 Parasudis fraserbrunneri | reverse complement strand
TCTCTCTCTCTCTCTCTCTCTCAGCTGTCGGTACTAGTGGCTTCAGAGCAGATCTAGAGTCAATCTCTCTTCAGTCAGATGACAGTGTTAACAGAATGGAATTCATTGGCTGATGAGCTCATTCATCCATCAATCCTCCTTTAATCCAGTGCGTTCAGAATGTACATAGAAACTTAATTTGCTAATGATAGAGGAGCCTTTTCATCCTCGGTTCTGAGATATGAACCTTCACATATCAAACACGTTTAATGACTAGACGTTTGAAGTACTTGACGGTTTGACAAATTGCCGGTGGTGGGGGTGTTAGATGGTAGTGCCTTGCTCTACCCATTGAGCTGTACAGGGAATGGAACCCCTAACCCTGGCAATGTTGGTGAAAATCACAGTTATGGTTTGATACCACACTTTATATTAAAGGTCCCATATTATTCTCCTTTTCATCAAGTTAATATAGGTCTCTGAGGTCCCTAAAACATGTCTTTGAAGTTTGTTTTGCTGAAAATACCACTCAGATGATGCATTCTATAACGTCTCTATACCCCTCTGGTTCAGTCTGGTTTCTGTGTCTGGAGCTTTAAATGCAGATGAGCTGCTGCTCCCGACGCTGCGCTCTGGAACAGGGCTGCCATTGGCTCACAAAAGACTCACGAAATCAGATAAGATCCGGCAATCGCTTATCCTGAAATGTTGTCAGAAACATATTTTAGTGAACCGTTTAGGTGGAAAAAGAGAACGTTAATGAGCGAGCATTTTGCAGAACTGACACATGGACCGCCCACTGTCTCCTGAGCAGTGATTGGTCAGGCATTATTATCTATGTTGATTGTGGCTGCAATTATGAATGGCTTGTTTCAGTAGGGAGGGTTCTTGTTTCAATAGGGAGGTTTCTTGTCACAACTGAACATCAGAAACTGCACTATCTACATATTTCACATTTTCTCCGTGTTGGGACAACCCCTCATTGTGTCAAAACAGTGCAAAACATGGGAAAAGGCCAATTTTACAACAGGGGACCTTTAAAGGGACTATGTGAAAGATTTTCAGTCATTTGGAATAAGGAGCTTGTACACTCCACTCCGGTACCTACAAATTCCTCCATCTTTGTTCTAGCTCTAGAACGGAGCTGCTGTGACCTCACAAAGCCAGTGATGTCAGCAGTATCGCTGCTGCCGTGTTATTGTTTGATGGTCCGTTAAACAATAACAAACAATAACAAGGAAGCCGCGATACGGCCGACATCACTGGCTTTGTGAGGTCACAGCAGCTCAGTTCTAGAGCCAGAACAAAGATGGAGGTGTCACTGGAAACTGGACAACCTGAGGAATTCATAGGTTCCAAGACGGCAACAGGAAGAAGTTTCTCTAAAGCACGTAAAACATCCTATCTCTTTTTACCATGGTGAAGTTAGTTTGATGTTGGTTTATATATGCATTTATTTATTTATTTGATTGTGGTTGAGTCTACATGGTCCTCATTCCAAATTATTGAAGGTCTTGCACATAGTCCCTTTAATGTGCAGTTTGATGTGATCACTGTCAGTTGATGTGATTTTGCATAAGTGAGTAGATATTGTGATATTGCATCTATTATGGATATCAGAAAGATGTAGGTCTGTGTCCTCCACTAAAGAAATCATGGAACTAATCGATTAGTGGAGTTTTATTGACAAATCTGTAAAAATGTGTTTCCCACATGTATTCATGCAGAAAGACGTCTGAAAGTCTAGTGCTCACCAGAGATGTGTTTATGATTTCTCGGTACATAACTAATTCGGCATGGGGGAAAAAACATGAAAATTGACTACTTGACTAACACATTCTTGTTTGGCTAAAATGAAACTGACGGACTAATGGACTAAGAGGGATCAGCCCTATAAAGATGCCCTCAACATGATTCTGATATTAATTTCTTCCATATCACCCAGCAACCCTACCTTACCCCCGACATACTGCCCCCTGGCTGATCTCTTTCTCTCTTTCTCATTTTGCCTCTCTCTTTCTCTCTCTCTAGGTGTGTGTATTTGATGGCGTTTGTTCAGAGAGCAGGGGACTACTGTCAAGCACAACATCCACTGGCGTAGAGAACCAGACCAAGGGAGGATGTTCCGCGCCCTGCCCAGAGAGAGGCACTGATCCCTGGGTACCATCACTGAGAGGGCCTCCATCTGCTACCTGGACTTTCACCACTACCACCATCACCCACCACCACCACCACCACTGGCCTTCATCTCTACCTCAGAGAGAGAAAGACAGAAGAAGGGATTAACAGCCACCTATTCCCCTCTCCTCTCTGGGTGTTCTGATGGGGTGATGTGAGGTTGGATTCTTTAATGACCTTTATTTACATACTTTATTTTATTTTGTTTGTTTACTTTTACGTCACCGAGCCTGGACAAGGATAATCATATTTCCAACCATCCCATATCCCTAGAACGGATACAAATTCACTGCCAGCTTTAAAGGAGTCTGAAACCAGGACAGACAGACAGACTGACAGACAGACAGAGGACCAGAGGACTGGATTGGAAACAAACTCTGGCACAGACTTTCAGGGGATTGGATCCTTGAGTCAAACCTCCTGAACAGCCAATCAGTGACCCAGCCTGCAAGGGAAGGGGGCAGGATCTTTGGAATTGTTTGTGATAGAGGTGGTAACCGTGGCGACAGTGGCGGTAACCATGGCGCGGGTGAACAGGCCGGCCCCCGTGGAGCTCAGTTACAAGAACATGCGCTTCCTGATTACCCACAATCCCACCAACTCCACGCTCAACAGCTTCATCGAGGTGAGAAAACACACAGTCACTCAGTCACTCACACACATTCTGATAATGACAAGAAATAACTATCTCACAAAAGGGAATTGCTAATTCAGAGAATAACATAGCTAGCTAAGCCTTTTAGTTCTGCCAGCTATTTCAGTATTTTCAACACCGTCTTTGCAGCGATCATGTGAGAAGATCTAAGATGCAGCCTGCAGACGGGTTGATTTGTTCAACAGCAAACTAACATGGCTAACAGCTCTGTAATGATGGGAGGGATGCAGTTAACTTAATCTAACCATTGTGACACATTATAACGCAATGAGTAGACTAGTTATTAACTAGTTATTAAGAGAAAAGCTACAAGTAGACTAGTTATTAACTAGTTATTAAATGGGAAAAGCTACGAGTAGGCTAGTTATTAATTCGTTTTTAAAAGGGAAAAGCTATGAGTAGACTAGTTATTAAAAGGGGAAAAGCTATGAGTAGACTAGTTATTAACTAGTTATTAAAAGGCTAAAAGCTATGAGTAGACAAGTTATTAACTAGTTCTTAAAAAGGGAAAAGCTACAGGTAGACAAGTTTTTAACTATTCGATTTTGTAATGCTCAAATTTAGTCAAATTATTAATATTTACTATGTACCTGTACACTGAATACACAGGCTTATACATTGCCAATGTCACTGTCTGTTATACGTTCTGTCCACTAGAGGGCATGTTACTTAAATAGGCCGCAATAACTGTCAGCTCCTCTTTCACTTTCTCACGAACCTCCTGCTGTTGGTCTCATCGGGTCGAAGTAGCTAGCAGTATTAAGCAGCATGAAAGCATCTTTGTCATGCCCGCGAATACTAATTTCAGCACTCGATTAGTAATAACATTTTTACTATTGGAATTATGTTCCGACTCCCGAAATTCGTTCCAACAGCCCTAGCTTGGAGCCACTCACAGTCTTGATTTGACACATCTGAATAAGCTGCCTCTGCAGCTTGCTCATCTGTGCAGGTTGGATGAAGTCATCAGTCTGGAGAAACTCCAGAGGTATTGCAGAGGTCAAACATTCCTCGAGGTGCCGGGCCATTTCCTCGACCGCAACCTCCACTAGTATGTCGAGGACACTGGCTGCTTGTGTTTGAAGGAATTCCTCGTAGTCCGTCCACGGTGATGACGGGCGGGGCGGGGTTGTAAGTTCAGAGGGCAGCGGAGACGTTGAGCTCGAATGTTCACGTCGCAGGAGAGACTGCGGTGCTACTGTGTCCAGGGGGGGTCGAGAGGGCGGTGAGGACGGCACGGCGGAGGGTCCCGATGCCAGTGGAGAAGGTGGAGTCGGAGTGACATCGTTTCTCAGAAGATGTTGTTCCATGTCGTTCCTCCTGACAACGGTCTGGTCACACGGAGGGTTGTGGTAATGGCCGTTTATCCCACATGGCAAACTGCACCTGCAAATGATTTTGCCTACAGGGAGGAGGCAGAAATGAGTTTAACACATCACGGCGAGAAGGAAATGATATGATAAATCCACATTCACATGTTTATTAAAGCTGCCACATGTAGCATTTTTTTTAACATCAGCATATCAATGTTGAATCGCTTTTGGTAAATGGGAAGTTGGAAAGCACTCCAGCAGTTTGCCGTGAAATTGGACCCAATTGAAAGATTAAGAGGGAATATTTGACCCGCCACTAGCTAGCCCTTCACATCCCAGGCCGCTGTTACGCGGGTTGTTAATTGTTTCTTTTCGTTGTGGGGCCACAGCTCATTGAAACATATCACAAACATACTCGAATTTTGGGTCCAGGCCCATAGGAAACCAGGATATAAGGTAATAGTCCACATCAACATGACTGATGTCCACTATGCAAACAAGACAGAACAACAACAAAAAAAGAAAGCTTAACAACAATTAACTGTAGACTGATTCTAAAACGTTTTCAATGGATGTTGTTGCCAATTATCACAGGTAACATGACTACGTTATCTCCTGTCCAAATCAGGGACTCCCTAAACAACATCTCATGTATAAACCCAACTCCCTACCTTAACCTCACTGAACCTCCCGCCCCACCTTAACCGCCCATTGGACGTGGTGCGTGGCCCCCATGCAATTCATCCCTCTTCCGTGCGTGTGCACTCCACTGAACTATATAAAGCCTCTCTCGGGCACATTAGTAGGCCTACCCATCTTTGTACGAGTATACGTTATTTTCGCGCGCAACACCGAATGTCTGCAGACAACAAAAGCCGCTAACGTCAATAAAGTTAGTGGAGGATCCAAGATCCTGAAGTGATCCAAGTTCCTGAAGTGCTTTTCATTCCCCTTCTTGTTGAAACTGAATGTGATTTGAAACTGCGTTAAACTCATCAACTCACCATTACGTCGGTTGTCTCAAACCAACCACTGACAGCCCCTCTTTTGATTCATTTGTGCGAGATCGCCTCCTCACATTTTCTGTGATGTCACGTCGGAATCATAATAAATAATATTGATAGAATACATTTTGAAGTCATCCCAAAGAATTCTATATTAAAACTAGAGACCGTGATAATGCTTCCTCTCATATGTTTTTGCTGAGATAAAAATGGCTGATGATATGTGCAAGATGTCTCCAATGAGAGGAAATTGCGTATTTTCAAGGGAAGTCACGTGAACACATACATAATTATTCAGTAGACTATAGTCTATCTCTTTGGCAGAGAGCTGCATATCTGCAAAACTCAAATTATGCAGTGTTGTGGTAGTGCTACATGAAAGCTAGGTTCCGCTAGACAATTTTTGATAGGGTGACGGGAAGTTGCACAAATTATATCAAGTTTCACTACATGTATTTAAAGTAGAAATTTAGTGGAAATGTATTTATTTGTTTCGCAGGATAAACCCCTTGAGATGTATCATCACGTTTTCAAGGGGGTCCTGCAAAATGAAACACAATACAAAGACAACTGACAACAATAAGCAACAACAACAACAACAACAACAACAACAACAACAACAACAACAACAACAACACAAAAACAATTAACATATGACTTAATCAAAAACAAAAACAATGGATCATGGATATATACTATATATATATATATACTTGTGTGTGTGTGTGTGTGTGTGTGTGTATTTATTCATTTATTTATTTTTCATTCAAAGCATGCACAGCTAGTTTTAATATGGGAAAATTAGGTCGTTTTAAATATACCATAAATTATTTGGTAAATTATTCCAATCGAAAGGAGCCCTAAAAATAAATGCCCATTTACTGATTTCTGAGGAAACCTTTGGTTTTAACATGGTTCTACCAACTGCTTCAGATAACGGGTAATTGAAGTAAATACATTTAAAGATGAACTGAAGCCAATGCAAGTGTCTCCTAGTATATAAGGCCAGTCGAGTGCATCTAATAATAATATTGTAAAGTACATTCAGAGGCAAAGGTTGTGTTTTTGTGGTGACAGACAACATCAGCATAGCCCAAAATATGCATTAATAATTGTGTTACAAGTTTTTTCTTAACATTAAGAGTAAAACAGTTTTTGGAGCGATAGAGGACACCAAGGCTGAAATTTATTTTCTTGATGACATAGTCAATATGAGGTTTAAATGACAGTTCAGAATCTATCCACACACAAAAATATTTAAATAAATATTTAATAACATTAACATTAACAAGTTGAGAACCATTGTCATAAATAAACAACAGACTGTCAGAATGAGACCTACAGCTTTGCCTTGTCCCCAGAAGCATAATATAAGATTTATTTCGGTTAAAGGTGCTGTAAGTGATATCTTTTTGTTAAAATAAGTGTTTAATAGCTCTACATTCTGACAGCCATCACTGATATAGAGTGTTTGGTCAGTGACATGGGTCTCCCAGTCCCCTCCACTCTGCAGTAAATAGAAAATAAATGTTCTGGTATCCCATTCCCACTTTATCCAATCAGGAGAGAACTCTACAAAGAGTGAGAGAAAAACATGGTGGCTTGCTTGTAAACTTTTTCTTTTTCTACCTAAACGGTTCACTAAAATATTTTTCTGACAACATTTTAGGTGAGAAATAGGATATGCAATTGCTGGATCTTAATTCATATTTCCTCTGCAACGCCTAGATTGACACTTCGATCTGAATTTCATAATGCTGTAATTTCCAAACTGCCGATATCTCTTACAGACCTTTTTGTGATAATTTATTAGCAAAGAGCCAATTTTGAACCATGTTGAAATCAAGTTGAAGTGAGGTTTTAATAAACAATACATGTGAGTGGGATGTATAAATTACTGTGTCATCAGCATATAATTGAACGTTACAATTAGAGCAAATTAAAGGAGGGTCATTGTTAAATATAGAAAATAATAAAGGTCCCAAGCTTGATCCTTAGGGAACACACATGATTCCTTGTAACACAACACATTGTCTTCTGTTGTGCAGATAGAGTTAAACCAAAGTAAAGTATTTTGAGAAAAAACAATATCATAAAGCTTGTCTAAAATTAAATAATGATCAACCAAATCAAAAGCCTTAGTTTAATCAATAAAAATTGCACCTGTGTGTTTACTATTATCAGAGGAGAACACTATTAATTTGATAAGAGCTATTGTTTTTTTGTGGCTTTTTCCCATCCTCGAGGGGTTAATTGCTTTTCTACAACAGTTAGACTACTAGATATTATTAAAAAAAACACATAGTTGTGAAAACAGCGCACCGACCAGTTGGTATGTTTGACAGTTACTGGTTCAGCTTCCCAAGTGGGATAGATCGTGTGATTTACCCCGCAAAATGGAGGTCGCGTGACACTTACTAGCCAATCAGAATCATGGATCCAGACCCTGCTTATTTTAACGTTGTAGAACCTGGCTTTTAGCCTTAGAACTACCATATCACCTGGCTTCCTGTTAGCTTTAGAGCTACCATATCACCTGGCTTCCTGTTAGCTTTAGAACTACCATATAATATGGCTGTTAGCTTGAGAACTATCATATCACCTGACTGTAAGCTTTAGAACTACAATATCACCTGGCTTCTAACATTAGAACTACCATATCACCTGGCTGCTAGCTTTAGAACTATCATATCACCTGGCTTCCTGCTAGCTTTAGAACTACCATATCACCAATAATAAACATCTTGGCATTCATATTTGTCCAACAAACTACATGGATGGCTAATCTAATTAGTTATTTTAGAGTGATTTATGAGAGGGTGGATTTCACTTCCTACCTTGCAGAATGAGAACATAGTTGTGACTTAAAATGGCCACAACTAACCAAAAAGTGCAACCAAAACAGACACTGTGAAAAATATGAAACCGCCCTCTGGTGGCTACTCTAATTAGTTCACCTCCTTACACTACTATACTATTATACTATACTACTATATATGCTATCCTACTATACTATTACACTATACTATACTACTATACTGTACTATGCTATGCTATACTATACCACTATTATACTATACTACTATACTACTATACTACAATATACTATGCTACTACACTATACTATGTTAGGATTACATAGAGATTACATGGACATTAAGTTGTATGGAATACTTGCTTGTAATGTAGTTGATGTAATGATATTAAGTTGTATGGAATACTTGCTTGTAATGTAGTTGATGTAATGATATTAAGTTGTATGGAATACTTGCCAATATCCAAACCAACTTAAAAAAAACCATTTTGAACAGTTGGCTACAAAGGGATATTTATCTATATTATATTTATATTTACCCTCTTATCAATTAAAACAGAAGGTATTTCAAGACTGATCTATCCAGCATACTCTTTGGCTGTACCAGACAGAATGATAAAAATGGTCAATCAAAATCACTATAAGGGGCGACAGTGGCTCAGGAGGTAGAGCTGTCGTCTGGTAATCTGAAGGTTCCCGGTTTGATTCCCAGCTCCTCCTGGCAGCGTGTCGAAGTGTCCTTGAGCAAGACACTTAACCCCTAACTGCTCCCGACGAGCAGGTTGGCACCTTGCATGGTTGCCTCTGCTGTCGGTGTGTGAATGTGTGAGTGAATGGGTGAGTGTGAGGCATAAATTGTAAAGCGCTTTGGATATAGCGCCATATAAATGCAGTCCATTTAACATTTACTATAATTTAATTTGGAAAAACATAATTATATCAGGAAAGGTGGCATGGCGAAACCCTGTAATGAGGGTGATGAGGATGATGATGGTAATGAGGATTAGGATTAGGTTCGGTGATGAGGATGATGAGGGTAATGAGGATGATGAGGGTAATGAGGGTAATGAGGATGATGAGGATTAAGGTTAGATGATGAGGGTGATGAGGATTAGGGTTAGGTGATGAGGGTGATGAGGATTAGGGTTAGGTGATGAGGATGATGAGGGTGATGAGGATTAGGGTTAGGTGATGAGGATGATGAGGATTAGGGTTAGGTGATGAGGATGATGAGGATTAGGGTTAGGTGATGAGGATGATGAGGGTGGTCTAAATGTAACTGCTTTTGATGTCATGAATGGTTCTTTAAAGTTGAAATGGTTGAAGGCATTTCTAAGAGGAGGGCTGTCTATTTGGTTTAAGTTTCCTACTGCAGTTTTTAAAGCATTGGGTGGTATTGATTTTATTTTGAAATTAGATTTTGAGTCCAAACTTCCTATGAAGTTATCCTCCTTTCATAGCAAAGTTTTACTGCACTGGAAACCTTTGTACAAGAATGATTTTACACCACGCAACATTCCAATATGGAATAATCGATACATTCTGTTTAAGAGAAAATCTGTTCTATGGTGACTGGATGGACAAGAGGATATCGTCTGTCTCACATGTAATGTTTTCAGACATGATGAGTTTATTCAGAAGTATAATATTGATTGCTCAAAGAGAAAATACTCTGTGGTAATCAAAGCCATTCCATCAGGTTTACTACATGTAGTTAGAGGATTGTTGAGTTATTCACCTATGATACCAAGACTGAATAGTCAATTGCAGAGTGGGACTTTTTAGACAGAAAGTGCAATAACAAAGTATTAAGATATATTCTCGCTAAAGAATGTTTTCCTGCTCCTGTTAAAAGGAAAGCCCTTGTGCAGGAATACACAAGAAGTGCTGTTGTTAAAATTATTTATAAAATTAAGATATATTTCATTTTCTGTACTTGCTAAAGAAGTACACTTCAAAACTATTAATCAAATATAAACTTGTAACGAATTCCTGAGACAGAGGTTTAATTTGGTAACATAGAAGTAGCGACTGAAGAACATTTATTCTACTCTTGACAAAAGGTTTCTGGGGTGGTTGTATGAGTGGACGGCATCCAGACATGTTATTCCCGTGTTCCACAGTCATAACATTTAGATTTTTTTTATACAAGATAAAAACTGGGAATATTTTTGTAATAATGTCATGGTTTAGACTAAATATTATATTCACAAGTACAGATTTTTTTAAGACTTCATACAAAGTGTTTAAAAATTAGATGTTAATTTTTGAATCTTTGAAGACATTTTTATCCAAAAATGCCTTTACACTGTGTAATGTAATGAAGGTATATGAAGAAACATAACTATGTATGTTTTTATTAAAAAAAGATTGATCTTATTTTCTCTTTAACCCTAACCTTCTAACCCATCTAACACTAACCCATCTAACACTAACCTCTTTATTCATCTAATGACCTCGTGGGTGACATGACATACATTTTCACCAATTTGCTAATTTGCTTTTATTTGAAAGTTAATATGGAAGAAGAAAATGGGGGGAAATAAAATGACTTAATTGATTAAACTAAATAATTGCAATGATCTCAAAATTGTGATCACACAATTACTGAATTATTGCTAATACAGCGAAACACAGTTCTGACCTGAGTCTGATGTTCCGATCCCAAAACACCAAAACAAACCGCAACTCTCAGCTCTCAGCCAGAGGACAGACAGACGCCTCCAGCAAAGTGTCTCGGAGCCATAGAATATAGAATATAGAATATAGAATATAGAATATAGAATATAGAATAAACCTCTGACCTGTAGATTCCTGTCATCCAAGTCCAAGGTTCTGTCTTGACATTTGTTGACTACAGTTCCAATGACGTAATTTACAGTTTCATTCATCGTGTGTGTGTGTGTGTGTGTGTGTGTGTGTGTGTGTGTGTGTGTGTGTGTGTGTGTGTGTGTGTGTGTGTGTGTGTTCATGTTCGACAGCCAGACAATATAAAAGATATGGAATGCTCCGCAGGCTATAACTCTGTAATTCAGGACCCCAAGTATTGTGTTCTCAGTAG
>OMKL01141756.1:0-10558 GCA_900302295.1 Parasudis fraserbrunneri | reverse complement strand
CCCCCCCAGACGTGAAGAAACTGTTTGTAGAGCGGCGTTATATATAAATAGACTGAACTCATTTGTGACCAATACGTAAGACACAACCTCTCAATTCTGGGGTCATGACGCATCAGATATTTTTATCTGCTTTGACTGTGTACCATGTCATGTCTCTTTTTAATAACGAGCTCTCTCTCTCTCTCATTATGTATATATAACTCAGATAGAACCTCTCAATTCTAAGCCCAAGTTAAAGGCACAATGAGGAGAATTTTCCTAAAAAAACCAAAACAATGTATAGACTCATACAAAAATAATCCCTCTCAATCATCACTTCTGACCCACTAGAAGTGTGTGACGGTGTGTCTGTATCTGTAGAGACCCTTCCCTCTGCCTGGATTGTCTTATTTTGCTTTGTTCGGGACGTTTCTGGGCATCAGCCTTTGGGCAGTGGGTGTGTAGCCCACCAGCCAATAACAGCGTGCCAGATCATAAGCACGCTCCCTACTTCCCATCTCCCCCATGTGGGAAGCACCTGATTGGATAAACGCGCTGCTAGTTGGGGCGGTCTCTGCTCTGGTTCTCTGCTCTCGTTTTCAAAAAGAAAATGGCGGCTCGCTCGCTTGTCAACTTTCTCTTTTTCTACCTAATGCTGAACATAAAATATGTTTCTGACAACATTTTACACAAGAAATAGACATGCAATTGCTGGATCTTGAGTCATATTTGATCTGCAACGCCTCGTTTGACAGTTTGCTCTTAATTTTGTTTGATAGTACAGCGTACAATAATTATCGTACCACATTGTTTTGATCTGAGACGCTGGTGCTCTAGTGTGACCTCTAGTGGCTGAAATCTCCTCATTGTGCTTAAAAAATACTTTGCATACTTTAGTATACGTTGTATGTATTCAGAAATTATACTAAAGTTGTGTTAAATGAAGTTGTACTTAGTGTGTTAATAGCTGTACTTCAGATGCACTTAAATATATTGAAATTACACTTTTGATGTATTTTTGGTTACTTTTGCTTACCAAATTAGTTTTTATATGTTTACTTTTACGAGGTCTACTAAAGTACAACTTTTATACGTGTACTTAGATTACACTTACAGCATATTAATGCATGTGCTTTGAAGTAGCACATGAAAGCACATAAGAAGTACCAAAAATACATCATAGCAAGTACACGGCAAGTATACTCTCAGAGAAGTACATATGAGTAGAGATATACTTTCAACACACTTAATATACGGGAAAAAATATACCCCCCCGCAATAAACATGCAGATTCTATGAGTGTGCCAGTGTTTTGCTTTAGGGAGTGTATTTGAAGTGCCCGGGTAAAGAAACGTTACCTATACATGTATATGTTGTATATTGAGCACCAAAGTCCTCTCCTTCTAAACTTGGCTGAAGCGGACTTAACCTTTGGGACTATACTAAAAATATACTTTCAGTACGGAAAAATATACTAGTTTTCGACTTGCGAGGTAGTTTTGTCTTCTTTGATTGTGTGACATCACATAATCTCACCTTCGAGTTGGTTTATTTCTGGTTTGTATCATTAACAATAAAGACCTCTCTCTCCCTCTCTCTCTCTCTCTCTCCTTCTGTCAGGCCTAGGTTTCAGTATTGCAGGAGGAGTGGGGAACCAGCATATCCCGGGGGACAACAGCATCTACGTCACCAAGATCATCGAGGGGGGGGCGGCACACAAAGATGGCCGCCTGCAGATCGGGGATAAGATACTCGCGGTCAGACACACGCACACGCACACGCACACGCACACACACACGCACACAAAACATCACTCACTCGCTCGCACACCAACCTAAAGGTGTGGGTAAGATCTGGTTAACTTGCAAGAGGGCGGAGGGGATCCGCGATTGCGGCGAAATGCACACGAATGCGTCCTTTTTTTAACACCGAAACGAGAATGTATTACATTAAAACAACATGGTCGCAAAAAAAAGAAGCTTTTCTCGCAGAGTTATATGCCTTCTTGTTGCCGTCGCGCATTGCTTTCTTCTTCCGTGTTCCTCGTTTCCTGTCTGAGTGACAGCCAATGAGGTACCGGCCTTTCCCCTGAGAGTTTCCCTGATTGGCTGGAAGCCATAGAAACTTTCAGGAGGCATTTACTCAGTTTTGGGGCTATGGTAGTTACTGAAACTCTCTCACATTACCCTGCTCATGAGTGACAACCTCTTATGTTGTTTTTTTTTGTGTGTGTATGTCCGAATTCAAACAAAATGTTTATTAGAAGGCGTCACCGACAATAAACAAACACATTTTGTGTGGGCCTACTTCAGCAGATTACGCAATAGATTGGAGGCGAACTACTCTTGTAAATTCCACGGCTTGAGATGTCTTTCATTGGGAAAGATATTCCCTGAAAGAACTGTGGGAGAGATATTCAATGGTGTTGTTGCCCCACTGTTGGTCCTGCGGCATTACTGACATCTGGTGGACAACAGAGATACTGCACTCTACATAAATCATTGTTAATATGTCGCTCCGTACGTGTGCTTTAGACACTTTGGATCCAAATATACACCGAGCTGGTGGGAAATCTGCTCTTACGGAGTTAAACATACACTGTGATTATTGATTATGAATAATTAATATAAATACTTAAAGCGCGAGAAAAACAGTAAAAGCACAATGACACACATACAATACAATACAATACAATACAATACAATACAATACAAATAAATACAATACTGTAGATATGAAAGATTATACATGTGCAAAAGTGCAGATTGCATGACATAGTGTGCATATTAAGCATATTTATTTATAGAAAACATTCCCTGAAAATATTGTCATTCCCTGCTTTGTTGTAATATTCCCTGTAAATATTCTCATTCCCTGCTTTGTTGTAATATTCTCAGAAAATATTCTCATTCTCATTCCCTGCTTTGTTGTAATATTCTCAGAAAATTTTCTCATTCTCACTGCTTTGTTGTAGTATTCTCAGAAAATCATTCTCATCCCCATTCTCACCGCGTTGCTTTGCGCCCTGATCAGGTGAACAGCGTGTGTCTGGAGGATGTGATGCACGAGGACGCGGTGGGCGCGCTGAAGAACACGGCCGAGGTGGTCTACCTCAGGGTGGCCAAGCCCAACACCCTGTACCTGACAAACTCCTACAACCCCCCTGACCTCACCAACAGTAAGGGCCTTCCTTACACTATATACTTTTAAAAAGGACCATACCGCTCTAATAAAGCAATTAACCCCAAGAGGAAGGGGTGAATAGGTGGATTTACGCCCGGTTGTATAGTCGGACTTACAACCGGGCGTTAGACTTACAACCGGGCGTAAATCCACCAATCCATCAATTCCAAAAGTCCACCCTCTCAAAATGGACACGTATCCGGCAGAGACGGACCCATCATCAGCCCCGTCCCAACGAACGGGTACTCCTCGTTGAAAAGTGACTGGAAAAACAGACGTAGATGGACAGGCACAACGGATCAGTTTCACGTTTCAAGTTTCAAGTTTTATTTGTCACATGCGGTTACACCACAGTGAAATGCTTTTTTCTGTGTTCTTCAAGAACGTGCTCAAGCTCGGATAGTAAAAAAAAAGATACACTAAATACACTAAATACAATACAATAAAATACAATGAGAAAACGTACAGTAGCAGCATTAAACTATAAATAAAACGGCTATATAAAAACTAGTGAGTGTGGAGTGTAGCCCGGGGTCCTTACAGTAGTCAGGATAAGTCCTTATTCCGTTAGGAAAAAACCTTGAATGCGATGGCTGGGATACACCGAAATGATGAGAGATACCATGTCAACAAAGGTTTTTGCTGTCGGTCTAAGCTCTCTGTCCATGGTAATATTCAGAATATTAACATTTACTGATGAACTGGGAATATTTGTGATGACTGGAATATGACGATACATACCCAAGTCAAGAATTGGTATCTTTTTCCATACTGAAAGATATTATATATTCTTAGTATATTAAGTGTCTTAAAAGTATATTACGTACTTCTCTGAGAGTATACTTGCAATGTATTTTTGAGACTTCTTATGTGCTTCCATGTACTAATTCAAAGCAAATGTTTAGTATGATAGTCATTAATATGCCGTAAATGCTGTAAATGCATAATGCTAATGCATAATGCATAATGCTATTGCATAATGCATAAGCTACACTTAAAGAAAAAACCTGATAATATGTTTACCAAACTTAAGTTGTACTTTAGTAAATTTATCAAAAGTGTACTATTTCAGTAAGCAAAAGTAGCCTAAAATACATCAGAAGTACAACTTAAGTCTTAACTCAATTTAACACCACACTAGTATACTTTCTGAATACATAAAAAGTACACAAAGTATACCTTCAGAAAATATACGTAATTATGCTTTTTTTATTTTTTTATTTATTTATTTATTTATTTTACTTGGGTATAATAAGCTTATCCTGAATAAGACCTTAACTGAGGTGTGAGGTCATATCCGGGAATACCGCAGACCCTGTGAACTCACTCGTTCTGGTTCCATGTGTCTTTGTCCAGCTTACTCTCATATGGACACGGACCTCGGCCACCCCAACTACTTGGGATCCGATTACCCACAAGCCCTGACTCCCACCTCGCCCAGCCGGTTCTCTCCTGTCCTGCACGGCATGATGGGAGACGAAGACCTGCCCAGGTGAGCGCAAAGACACACAGAGTCATACACTCTGTTGTCCGTTTAAAGCAGTGGTTCTCAACCTGGGGATTGGGACCCCTGAAGGGGTCACCAGATGATTTTATGGGGGTCGCGAAACGATATACACATACTTTATCATGTTTATAGTATTTAGTATAGAAGAACATTTGAAGTCTGAAGCCCTCCTCCAATCATTAATCAAGTTAAATATCCTGTAAAGGGGAAATAAAAATCATTACTTTGTGTCAAAGTTCACCGTTCTGTCTGTGCTCGACTATCAGGGGGGTCGTGAACCACCATCCCTCTGTTTTTAGGGGTCACGAACCAAAAGGTTGAGAACCACTGGTTTAAAGAACCAATCCATGCATTTTTCTACTTTACAATATATAGTAAATGTAGGGCATATTCACTTACATTCTTGAAGAGTTTGACCTGTAGATGGAAAGTAAGTTCTTTGAAATGTTCTTAATACATTGTTTATCTGAATATACATATATCAGTTTTACTCCAAACAGGTCATCTAAACAAATCTTTTGCAGACACAAAATACAGCAAATACAATGAAAAACTCTATTTACCTGTTGTCTAGTTTTGTCAAGAGTGACATGTTGTTTTTTTGTTTTTTTGGGGGGTTGCAGGGCTACCCAAATATAAAAGATAGTTCAGTCTAGGACAACTTGACAATATCTAGTTGTTTTGAGAAATGTATTGAAAGAATGTATTTAAACAAGTGAAACTATCTCACCCCACTGGTATATTTTGCACTTGTTTCAAGAAAAGTAAGATTTTAAAGCTGCTATCATTCTTTTCTGACAGTGTTTTTTTACATTTTCAAAACCTCTTATGACCACCTGCCATCAGAAGGTCTTGTTGAGTCATGCTATCCTATTCAAAACAACCCTGCACCTCCAACAGCCAGTCTGTTGTTATTCCATCATTTCTTTTCTTTGTTGACAAAACCTGGCCCGCATTTTAGCTCTGCCTATTTTATAAACCTATGCATTGAAAAAGTATTTTTCAATATTGTGCTGTCTGAACAGTGTTTGTAGTTGAAGTATTTACCTACCTTGTTTAACAACCAGGAAATGCCCAAGAGAAAGTTGTATGTATTGTGTTTTCTTTTTAATTGGGGTTTTTGATGTAGCTATATGATGCTTTCTAACGAGTTACATTATCATGAAACAAATAAAGTGTATTAAAACAAGCAAAATGCTCTGCCAACAACGTAATGTCTTGACAAGCCTGAATACAAGATAAAAAGCCCTTCTATTTCAAGCTGCAATACTCGTCTTCTGACCACTAGAGGGCAACAAGAAGGAATTGTAAACAAAGTGCCCCCACCTGTCTCCCTTTTGCCAAATAGTGATCATCATAAATACATTTTATGTATAAAAGTTTTTTAATGCATTGCTGTATCAACTACAAGAATGCTTTTTTTTTTTTAAGAAACAAAATGGTGGAACAGACTGGCCACTGGTAGCACAGTGTTGTTTGAGTAGGACATCATGATTCAATGAGACCTTCTGACAGCAGATGGTCATAAGAAGTTTTGAGAATGTGAAAAATGCGGTCAGAAAATATCTAGATATTTATTTATTTTTCTCTTGAAAACTCTTTTTTTAATGGTGCCCAGTTCCAAAACAAAAACTAGACATGTGCTGTCAGTGGTCGACCGCAGGTATATCCACTTCCTGTTTACCAATGCGTTTTTCTGAAACTTGATTGGATCTGGCAGTCACATGGTTTGTCCTATCAATTATCTAAATGACACATTTAAAGATGTTAGTCCCCAGATCCCACACAGCAAGTTTGATTTTGTTTTCCAAAAAATTCAAGATGGCGGAAATTCCAACATGGCAGACTTCATAGGTCCTTATGGCAAAGTTGTCATGCATGCGTAGATGCATCTCTGGATACCAGTTTCATGACTGTATGAGGGGATAAACTCATTTGAAAATTGAAAAATTGGCCTGTTGGTGATGCCAGAGGAAAGGTCATGGGGTCGTCAAAATCAATAGAGGTTATCCTCTAGGGGTCATAGATATGCACCGCAAATTTTAAAAGATTAGAATGAAAGCTATTCAAGTTATCGCGTTTACACAAAAAACTCTGCGCAGTCGGGGTAAAACCACATTGTTGTTCGTGGATCTAAGAGCTAGAAAACCATCGAACTTTACTGACATTGTGTGACAGTTACTATTTTAATGTTAGCTAGTGTTTCGAAGGTTACAGGTCTGCTACTGTACTATAACTGGTTTCAAGGGATAGTTCGGACTTTTTGAGATACTTGCCAGAAATGTCATGGACTCACAGCCATTAGTTAACTCACGAGTCCTGAAACAAAAGTGTTAGGTTAGGTTAGGTTTGGACAAACACACACACACACTCCATGATATCACCAACACTAGATATAATGACAACAACATCACATATAGGGACAAAATGGAAAAGCAAAACGTAATACAACATAATAAAAATAAAAAAAACATCCACAGTCCTCAGACACAAAGTCCCTAATTAGTCCATTAAGATAGCATATATATCACACGGTACATATGTATTTACTTTTTTTTAAGATATCAGGGCGTCTAGCCTGAGTACTTCCCATAGGTCATCCCCTGCTAAAGTGTGTCCCTTCTCTTTGCAGTGTAATTGCTGGGTATGGTTGTGGTGATCTCTCTGGCAGGGACCCGAGGCGCGTAGTGATCCATCGCGGCTCCACGGGCCTGGGCTTCAACATCGTGGGCGGCGAGGACGGAGAGGGCATCTTCATCTCCTTCATCCTGGCGGGGGGCCCCGCCGACCTCAGCGGGGAGCTGCACAAAGGGGACCAGATCCTCAGTGTAAGCGTGCCGTCTCGTCCAAAACGTTTGTAAAAAAAAAAAAAAAAAAAAAAAATGGGAAATACCAGCCATTTTGGGACATTTCGGGACATTTCGGTCGATGTTTGAGATTTGAGATTTCTATGGAGAGAACCCTACAATCTGGTGATGTCACTGGGATGTCAAAAATCTGGGGCTGCTCCATAAACAATGAATGGGGGGGCTCTGACTTCATGAGGCCATAAAATGTTTGCGTGAGCTTTTACACCCAAATGAGGTTTGAATTCTGGTTCAGACCCTCTGCCAATGCTAGCATATCATTTGGGTGTACGAGCCCACATGAACATGTTATGGCCTCATAAAGTCAGAGCCCCCCATTCATTGTCCATGGAACAGCCTCAGATTCTACATGCCAGTTACACGGAGGGTTCTCTCTCTTATTTCTGGCTTTAGGAGAGAGTGGTGCGTGTTCACAAATGCTGACTGAATTGTCCCGGGGGGCACAGGAAGAACATACAGTATGTGAATTGTTCAAAATGGGTGGCATTCCCCTTTAAGAATTCACATCCTCTTCCTGTGTCCCAGTCGGTATTTGTGAGCACGCACCACTCTCTCTTAAAGCCAGAAATAAGCGAGAGAGAGAGGGAGAGAGAGAGAGAGAGAGTCCTCAAATGTGTGATGTCATTGCATGTCAAATCGGGGATGCTCTGCTTGGAGAGCCCAAAAATATTTATAATATATAATATATAATATACAGTATCCTCACATGCATTCTTGAAGGAGTTGATTTGCAGATGGAAAAACACACCTTTTTTGGAACTTTATGAACCTGTGGAATATCAGACTATAGGTCTATTATTTACAAACTGGACCGCAGACGTATTTTACTCGCATGTCTCACGCAAAAGACACACTCTCATTTTAATCTATGCAGCCGTCTGCACCGGCTCCGTGAGGCTCGCGCCTCAGCCTTCATTTAGAATTCAAGTCTATTTATTTGGACAATACACGCGTAAACGCGAGGTTGTTGGCCAATAAAAAGGCACTGAATAAATATATTTATCTACATTTTGCAACCTAGGCTATTCGTTATTTTAAACTTCATGGGTTTTACTAAAATGTACTATATATTTTAGGGTTTTATCATGTTATCTTTATTTTGTACATTTTCCATATGTACCATAATGTACCAATATGTTCCATAATGTACACAACAATCACTGCGTACATGCCACACTGACATTTCAACCTTCTTCACGCTGTACTATGATGAAATGTCGATGTAACATATTAAATGTATTCAGTGGCATTGATCTTAACGCAGTGTGAGGGCTCTTATCTCTCACTTCATCTTTTAATGTAGGATGTGTGAGGTTTTTTTTTTTATTCATTTGACTCAGATTTCTTTTTTTAACCATATCGCTGTGGGGTATTTTCACATACATTCTTTAAGAGTTTGATCTGTCGATGGAAAATAAGCTCTTTTGGAACTTTCTCAACCCATTGCAAATCAGAATATAGATCTGTTTCACTCCAGCGTTTACAAACATTACCAACATAAATAAACCTTTTACAGCCACAAAATAAAAAAGCATATACACAGAACATATTTACCTGTTAATCCTGGTATCAATGAGCTCAGTTAGTCAACTAGAGAATAAAACATGTTGTCTAGTGTTAGCCCTGGTATCAAGTCAATCAACCACAGAATGACAACACGTCTCTATTCTTATATCAAATCTCTGGTGGTGGGGCTACACGTTTTTGTTTTACGTTTGGATCACTGATTGGGCCTTTAACAGTGTTTCTCCCCCATATCAGGTGAACGGAGTTGATCTGCGCATGGCCACGCACGAACAGGCAGCCGCAGCCCTGAAGAACGCTGGCCAGACCGTCACCATCATTGCGCAGTACAGACCAGACGGTAAAGCCCGGAAAAACCGCAACACAAAATAATCACACAAAAATCGACCTATACGTAGTACAGGTGGCCTATGATATCGATGCATCGATGCATCTACCGTACACAGTAAAAGGTAGGCTATGATGTCGATGCATAATAAATGCATCTGTGTCTGGGACAGCGGGTCGTATGGTTCAGATCAATAAAACAAGGAGCTCTCACGCTGCCCTCTTCACTTGCAGTTAAAGGTAGAATCTGTAATGCCGTCAAAAACAGCGACCTCTAGGCAAAAGAGCTTGGTATTGCACTTTAACTGGTCTTAATGTGTGGGTTGGCGTGAGGGGAGGACTTATTATACTGTGAATTTCACCGGACCTCTCTCGGCAGAGCCTGTTCCCCCTATCCCCATTCAACTCCAATCCACATATCAGACCAAAACAAAACATGTAAACAAAGTGCAATACCAAGCGGGGCTCTTCTGCCTTAGAAGTTGCTGTTCGACGGCAGTACAGATTGCACCTTTAAAACATCTTCATTGGGAACAACATTTCGGTACAAGGTGCCTTCATCAGGTTGTCGTCAAAGACATGAGAGAGGCCATCTTATATATGTCTCCCACAGACATAATCACTAGAATTTCACTGGTTTGATCCCCGGCACCCCCGGGAGGAGGGTGGTTGGCATTACATTTATGGTGCCCTATTGCTATCGCTGCCAAAGTGCCTTAGAGCAAGGCACTGAACCCCAAACTGCTCTAGTGACACTGCACTGCTGGTGACCCTGCACTCTGACCTGCATGTGCTGGGGGTAATGTGTATGTGATATAGAATGAAGTCACATTCTTGTTAGATTGTGCAAACTGGCCAATAAAGTAAAGTTCCTGCTCCTCTTCTTCTTGGTTTTCTACTTCTTCTTCTTCTTCTGCTTCTTCTTCTTCTCTCTACTTGTTCTTGTTCCTCCTCCTCTTCTTCTTCTTCTTCTTCTGCTTCTTCTCCTTCTTCTTTCTTCTTGTTCTTCTTCCTCCTCCTCTTCTTCTTCTTCTCTCTACTTGTTCTTCTTCCTCCTCCTCTTCCTCTTCTTCTGCTTCTTCTCCTTCTTCTTTCTTCTTGTTCTTCTTCCTCCTCCTCTTCTTCTTCTTCTTCTTCTTCTTTGTACTTGTTCTTCTTCCTCCTCCTCTTC
>OMKL01141747.1:0-10330 GCA_900302295.1 Parasudis fraserbrunneri | reverse complement strand
CTCTGTCTCTCTCTCTCTAGTTTTCTCTCTCTGCTCTTGCTCTCTCTCTCTGATTTCAGGAGCAGAGTCAGGTGTGCAACCAGCTGCCACTCGTTGTCCACTCATCAACCCTGCCATAAGAACCCCGTCCTGATTCCAGCTGGTTGCCAGATCGTAAACTCAGTTCATGCAGTCCGTTACATTTCCAACCCTCTACGAACGCTACTTGAACTATTCTGTCTGTAATTTGCCTGTGCCTAATTCTCGTTCTCATGTGCCTGCAGCTACCCTCTGCCTGTCTCCAGCTCCTGTCTTCATCCCCTGCCTCCAGCCCCTGTCTCCAGCTCCTGTCTCTCCAGCTCCTGTCTCTAGCTCCTGTCTCCTGCCTCCTGCCTCAGCCTGTCCTGCCTCTGGTTGTCCGCTTCCCTGTCCTGGGAATCCCGTTCAATCGCCTACCCAGGCCCCCTGGAACTCTTTCCCCAGCCCGCACGTCACCTCTGTGCTACAATAATGAACAGCCCGGTTTGGGTTTCATCTAACTTTTGCCTCTGCCTCTGTGTCTGCACTTGGGTTCACCTGTCAGCCCTGACAACAGACTAGGAGGGTGCAGCAGCTTCAAATCAAGGTAAATCATTTCAAGCCAATAAGCCTATAAAGAATAAAAAACGGTTCTGGACAACAAGGAAACATATTTTCAAAATGTGGAATAACAGTGAATAAGTTTGAAAACGAATGCCATACGATTAATGGCTAGGCCACTGTGGCATGAAAACACATGGAATTGTCCCCCGGTCAGAACATAGCAGTTTCCATGGCAATGCAACAAAAAATAAATCCAGAAAGAGGCTTCTTTCATTTCAAAAAGCAATTTGGTTAACAAATGAATTCCAAAAAGCAATTCTGGTTTAAAGTACATGCAGTTAAAAGAAAGGCACAAACAGTGGCACAGAGCAGCATGTGTTTCAGACTGGTTTCTGTGGTATTTCCTGAAGGAGGTTGAAAAATAATGCAGCATAATTTAAAATATGATGTGCTATTACAAGCCAATCTACCCCCCTCCCCTCTGGGACAATAAAGTTATCTTAAACCAACTGTGATGGAGATACAGCAGGTTGATAAACTGTGGAACGTCGAATTATGTTCACTGCGGCACAACTATGTATGAAATGTGCTATGAAAAAGGTTTGCTTTGATTGATCGATTGACATCAAATGGTAAATGGACTGCATTCATATAGCGCTTTTATCCAAAGTGCTTTACAACTTATGCCTCTCACTCACACATTCACACACCGACGGCGGAGGCAACCATGCAAGATGCCAACCTGCTCGTCGGGAGCAGTTAGGGGTTAAGTGTCTTGCTCAAGGAGGCCGGGGATCGAACCGGGAACCTTCAGATTACCAGACGACGACTCTTGCCTCCTGAGCCACTGTCGCCCCCATCACTCAGAGCTCCACATTTTAAAGTCTCCCCTGGGGCTCATTTGGTGCTTCTTTATGCGTCCAGGTTGAGGAGGTTATGACGCGAAACGGGTGGAGAGCCAGACTCACAACGTCCCGTATAGTACATACGTGTGGCCATGTCCCACTGAGCCACAGTCCCTGAACCAAACCCTGGGTATAAGCTCTGGGTCTCAGGGGAAATGACTGCTCCAAAGCACAATGAGACTTGTTTTTTTTTTGTTTTTTTCAAGCAATTTCCTTTGCACGTCTGAACCCCATAGTTAGATAGTTTCCAGGCGACTGTCGATCTGTATTGGATTCAAACTGCCAGCGCTGGTGGCTCGAAAACGGGACAACAATGGAATTCCGGAATTATTCTACCGTGCGGCGATTGTATGGTTCACACCTCAGGGGAGATTGTGTATACCCCCTTTAGAAATACTTCTATCGCGGCTGTTGGGGAATGATTTCAAAAGAGATTGAACGCATGCACACAAACACACACTCGCGCACAGACTCATGCATGCACACACACACACACACACACATACACATGCACATTTCAACCTCAATGTAAATTCAGGCTGGTTCTTTAAAGGCTCAATTGAGGTTCTCTTTGAGTCCACATTTTATAGGTATCCCGGTCACCCATGGAAATTATTTCAAAGGAGATTGTTCCTTTATAAACGCAGTCCCCGGGTCCCATGGAGAAGCCACTGCAGAGAAAATGGTGTGTCGCTTTTAAATGAAGGTCAGGTAGTATCAAACATAATATCCAAGTACTTCAGTGAATTAAGTCACATGACTACTTGCAAAGGCAGCCATCATAGAAGGTCCCCAGCATGAATATACCCTGCGTTAGGACTAGCCTATCCTGCATTAGTACAACAGTGGTAGCCATGGTAGAAGTCCTCCATCCTGCATCTATCCTGTATTAGTATTACAGTGGTAGCCATGGTAGATATATGCAAAACAATGGTTGCTATGTGTTGATATATGAGAAATATATCAACAAAAACATAATCATTTGGTGTCTTATTACTGGATCTTGTAAATAAGTCACAGTAGAACAGTAATATCATACCAGTGTTTTACCTACTCTACCACTGCACAGAAATTAGGCATTTTCTTTCAAAAGTGGTTACCAGTGGATACAGGCAGCCATCTTGGAAGAAAGGGAACTACACAAAGATTCCGTGCAAGGCCTCTATTGTTTCAGCAGTGGTCTCATTTGTTTATGGTAATTATACCAAGGTATAACAACTAATCTGACAACAATATAATGATATATTATTGATAAGAATTCTACACGTAGGGGCTTTAATGTTACCGTACATTGTCTTGGCCACTTTTGAAAGTGCTCACAAACGGTTACAGGCAGCCATACTGGAAGAAAGAGAACTACACAAACATTCCGTGCAAGGCCTCTATTCCCCTCTTGGACGGCGCAAGAGTGCAGCAGTCATTTGCTGCTGCATGTGTAACAAGATTGAAACCTCACAGTAGTAGCCCCTTGGTGTAAACCTACTCCTAAATTAAATACCCCTGCTTCACTACCAGAACTGGATTCTTTTCAGGTGGCAGAATGTTTAAGACTGTAGTGTTTAACTTACAGCGTCACGTGGTGCTGGTGAGCAGAGGAGGGTTCGTGGTTCGAGGCTGAGGAGGACAGATGCCGAGTGTGAACTGCCTGCCAGTACCTTGTGACCACTAGTGATAATGGTGATGTGACCATTAAAAAAAAAAAAAAAAAAACTGTTCCTAAATAATTATGGAGAGCAGACTGTTCAGCCTTTACAGTATACATACAGTCCTTTGGCTGTCAGAGGAAGCTGGCGTAGAGAGGATTATATACAGTAACCCTTTCATTTGAAAAAGGTCAAGTAGTGTCCGCTTTGATATCCAATATTCTCTATCAAATCAAGTTGCTCTGCCCCGAGCCGGAACCGGCTGCCAGAGGCTCCTACCCCTTTCAAGTATAAAGTAATAGAGCTGTTTTCCCATGGCTACTACATCAAAACATAATTCCACCTGCATGATTTGGAGAGACTCTCACTGTTCAGAGAGGCAGGAAGACCATTTTACATGAAAATGGTTGTACGTGTTATGGAGTGCCTCTGATGTTCCGAGAGGCAGGCACACCATTTCACATCAAAATTATTACGTTTGCATTGCCGTGACCCTTAATGCTCTGAGAATCAGAGACTTTTTTTTCATAAAAATCGGTCTTCTTGCAGTGGAGTGCCCTCAAAGTATAAGGGCGTTTTTCAGAGAGGTTCAGGTGGCTCTTGGCTTGTTCAGACGGTTTCAGATAATTCTTATTGGCGTAACAATAGTCACACATTAAATTGAAATGTCAGACGACACTCAATTTTGGAGTGACACTAAGTCACCACAGACACAAAGAATCCATTTTACATACAAATTGTTTTGCCAGCTTAAGAGTGCTGCAATAATCTAAGAGGCAGACGTAATGTTTTACATCAAAATAGTTTAAATTATGATAAATTATGCTTCCCCCCTCCCCCTCACCACATACAGATATTTACCTGGCCTGAGAGTAGTCTACTCTAAGCAACAGCTAAAAGTGCACTTGTGCTATTTATATCAAAATAACTCCTGTTATGAGAAAAATGCATAGCATTTTACATTTTCCCCCTGACCATTCCATATGGCTCTCTCTCAAATGATTTGTTCCATAAGAGCTATATCAAAATAATTCTCATTCTCAAATGATCTCATATCGGAGTATCCTTAAAGCCCCTGGCAAGTTAAATCGCTGATTGGCTCCTAATGATGTAATTTGGGAATCTAACGTGTATAAAGTAAACACCTAAAAAGTATAAGAAAATAGCTATGTAACTCTTTAGAATTAGTTAGTTGTGGCTAAGCAAGTAAACTTATTATGTAATTAATATCCACGTCATCTCCCACATCTCATGCACCGATCACATTTAGGAGAAAGATGATTGATGTGGGCTATCCCGCCAAGTTGATTTCACAACACTTCCAATCGTCTCCCCCGTGGCAAAACAACACACTGCACTTTTCTTTGCTTTGAGCTAGATTGAGAATTCAAATTAGCCTGACATGGGTTAAAAGCTACTGTGTTAAGCTAACTAGCAGACTAGGGTACACCACCCAAATCTGTATCACGGAGTTGATAAGAAGCTCAAAAGCATAGCATGGCAAAGCTAATACTAACCGTTTCATGTAAGTGGATGGAAAATGCTAAAACACACTACGCGGTATAGTTCATGGGTGGTCTACCCCAGTCTGCTAGTTAGCTGATTAGTAGACTACTGGGGTAGTTGATAATAAACTCAAAGGTTTCGCGTAGAAAAGCTAATGCTAACCATTTCATGTAAGTGAACGGAACATGCTTAAATGATTAGTGCCATACTCCGAGAGGTATAGTTAAAATAAAAACACTGATTTGGGTGGACCTAGTTTGCTAGTTAGTCGATTAGTAAAGCTTTCTAACCAAGTAGGGTCCATTTGATAGATTTGGCAGTTTATTCCATGGCAGCAAAACATTTTAGTGAATGGAAAATAAAATGGCACTTGAGCTAAAAGGGAGCTGACAATCAAGTGTGACCTGATCACGCCCCCAAGACAATCCTGAGAAATGGTTTGAGCAGCCAAATATATGATCGTTCTTCACGTTTATTTGTCTTTTTACTGAAATGTTGGTGGATGCCAAATATGACACTCAAGTTTGATATGATATATACAGTACATTTAAAAAGAAATTTAGGCCAGTTGTCAGAGGCTTTAAAAGCATTTAACTCTTATTCAGATAGTTATCTGGCTCAGTAGTTGTCAAAGAACTAGATAATTATGCTACTCACATTGGAGTGACCTTAAAGTTCCCATATTATACTCCTTTTCAACAAGTTAATATTGTTTTTTGAGGTCCCCAAAACACGTCTTTAAAGTTATTTTGCTGAAAATACCACTTAGATTATGCATTCTAGCATGCCTGTATACCAGGTGTGGGCAACTATTTGTCCTTGGGGGCCACATGACAAATTCAGATTGCTGTCGAGGGCTGAACAAATTCTGCCATGTCTGAACCTCTAATTCTATCATTATGATACCAATCAGCTTTCAATGACACAACCCATCCTGTATCCCTGTTTGTATCTTTAACAAGAGCATAGACCTTAACAATAGCATTAGTCATTATGAAAAAGTCTTTTAGATTACAGCAAGATGTCTGTGATACAAATGGCAATCCATGGGTAGATTTGACAATTTACTCAGTAGGAGGACTTAAGTCTCTGCTGGGCTGCTTGAACTAGCGCACTAAAGTCAGGCAGACAGCTGAGCAGGACAGACAGCTATGCGCAACCTCTGACCATACCAAAGCAAAGATGAATCCATTTTAGGGGAGGCTGACAAGGCATATTAACTGTACCCCAACCCTTGTATTATCCACACTTGACATATGATTATGAAAAGAAATGGCATTCTTCATTACTGGGGGGAAAATAAATCTGCTCTGGTGTTGAAAGTACAATGAAAGTGCAGATACGTTTGCTGTAAAAGCACTGGTGGTGGGGAGAATCAGCAATTTACAGTATGCTCTTTATTTTCTGTACCGTTTCCCTTCATCATAATCAGAGAGTTTATAGGCCTGAGAGTAGCCTAAGAAACAGATAAAACGGTAATGTTGTGACCTAAACATATTTCTGGTTAGACTCAAGTGCCCTTAATCTTCTGAGAGGCATGCATATTATTTTCAAGTTCAAAGTATTGGAATTATTTCACTTTTTCCCACATGCATACAAATAGCACTGCTCACACTTGTTTCAAGAGCCGCGAGTTCAAAGGTTTTCTTGGGATATTTTTATATTCCTCCCACCACAATATATACCTTAGAGGTACATGCTGGCTGTAAAAGATGAAAGACTTAAAAGTACCCTCAAAGGTACATCAATAGTCCTTAAGGTACAAGTGTTCCTTTTTTTCCCATAGGAGCCAAGGGCATCAAACAGCAAATTCAGGTCAGTCAGCCAGCCAATCAGTTAGTCAGTCAGTCAGTCAGTTAGCCAGTCATTCAGTCCATCAGTCAGCCAGCCAGTCAGTCAGGCCCTCATTCAACATATATTTGATGGCAGTTGTAAATGAGTGAATCTGTAGAGTGCACCAATACACTGCGTTCTGTCAGCCGCAATGTCAATAGGGCCGGTCATTACACTGTTCTGCCGTGTGTCAAAAGCACAACTCTTTGGTCATTACGCTACGGCTATGCCATACTGTATGTAACCTATCGAATTCTGTGATTCCACAGAATGCAGTGGCTTGCGACTGTACAGGAGTTTCTGAACTCACATCTTCTCCTTAATTTATTTATTTATTTTTCTCGACGAGCAGAGGTGCTTAATCTAAAGCTAAATGAATGATGTAGAGAGAAAAGCCAACCAAACTAAGCACCTTTAACCCAAAACAGATGAGGCACATTTTATAGTGCATTGCTGTAGCCAGGAAGAACCTGTCGGATGTCACGGCCGCAAATTGTCGGCGACGGGCCGGAAAAAAAACAGCTCGAACACAAACTTTTAGGTGCATTTTTCAGTGAGTCAGCTACTTCTTTTCCCGTACTACAACATGGTGATTTTACCCCTTTGAAAATGAAAGTTTATTCTTGAGGTTTTGTGAGGGTAGTGAGCTAGCAAAATGGTGAGTTAACATAGCTGATAAAGGAGCCGGAATTCTAATGGTGATTGATGACGATGGTAGATTCATAATATCAGCAGAGGAGGAGCCGACTCAAAAGCTGCTGCAGCGTCCAGAAGTTAATACAGATAACACCATAGCTCTACAAATTAAATCAAATCATAAATCAAAGTTAGTTAGGAAACATGAGTAGTGTTTTCCCGAGTTTTCTACAACTTCAACACCAAGTTGTTGGGGGACCTCTAGGCAAAAGAGCTCTGCTTGGTATTGCACTTCGTTTATATTCTTCGTTTTGATCTGAAGTGTGGGTTGGAGTTGGGTGAGGATTGAAGAGGGGTTGGGTTTGCTGGCCACAACTCAGGCTCTGCCAAGAGACGTCTGCAGAAATTCACAGTATAACAATGTACTAAACTCCAACCCACATATCAGACCAAAACAAAAGATTTAAACAAAGGGCTCTTTTGCCTTGAGGTCGCTGTTTGACAGCATTATAGATTCTACATTACAGATTAAGTGTCAATCATATGCGTCAGTGTTGATGGAAGAATAGATGAGGAGTACTCAAGACATATCAAAGGAAACCTGCTCACTGCACAGGAAGTTGCTCCTTTTGCTGCTCGATGCTTTGAAATGCGCGGACAAGACGGAACCATGTCGAGTTGCTTCAGTGTTGCGTCAGCGATGTAGTCATGCGAGCACAGCGATCATGTGACGTCTGCAGGCCAGAAAAGGGGTTAGACCAATCTGTTGCGTGTGGATCCCTGTGGGGAAGGGAACGAGTATGTTTCCTGGAAAAGGGAAACTAATTAGAATTGAACTTCTGTCACATCCCCAGCTGTCAAAACAACAATCACCAATCAAAACATATTATAATTAAGTCCATATCTTAATGATATATTTATCACAAAACGTGCTTTGAATGTTGTTGTTTTTTTTTTGTTTTTTGTTTTCAATTACTAATACAATTACTATGGAAGCCCTCAGAGGCAATTGAGAGAGAGAAAATTTTGATGATCCATTTGAAATGTCTGATCTAAATTGTTTTCTCTCCTCTAAGTTCTACCTTTTTTCATCTGTCTTTATCTCAATATATTGATTTTAAAAAAAAAAAAAAAAAAAAAAAAAAAATAAAAAATTCTATGCTTGATTCATGTTGGAACACAGCCCAGTGCATCACACTGGGACTAGTTCCAACACATACGAAATGGTCGAGGACCATGTTTTTCTGTTGGAAATGGGTAACCCTCCATCCTGCATCTTGTGGCGTGGATTAACACTTTTTTTGTCTCGTGACCCTGTTTTTTGCTTGTCTGTGCTCAGAACCGGGGCGGCCGACCAGAACTCCGACCACGGGACTCGGAGAGTAAGCTAATGGCATTGCATCAACGACACTACTAGCAAGTATTCCACACCACTTAATGTCCCAAAAAAAAACTATCCTTTTAATATAACTTGGACCCGACCCTTGCTGGGTAATGGGATCCGAGTGGCCCCGAAATGACCTCTGGTGGGCCGGTCTCGCTCATTACGCAAGATGGAAGTACCTTACAGAGTAATATTCTTGTGACTAGAAGGTACGGCCCAGTGGCATAAGGTCAAACGTTGTCCCCATTTGTGGGTTATAGATGTACAGTAGCACCTCTTACTGATAAATTACCAATTTTCCCTCATCAAGACAATGCCATAAACTCAGCAAGCCACACAAATAGTTATATAAATAATTCTGTCAATGCTTTCCAACTGAAACCTGAATAAGTCTGTATTCCCCAGCAGATAAAAAAACATTTCATTGATCTAAGAAATTAGATTCAGTGTGAGGGAGAACTCACTTGGGAAGGCAATAGGATAATATGATAATAAGAGTCAAACTGAAAAACAACAGCAATCTCTTAATTCATCTGCATTATTTTCACAGTCAATAGATGTTTCCGTACAATGATTGCTTCAGAGTGAAACAAAAGCCCTACACTGTGTGTGTGTGTGAGCAGCACGGTGGCGCAGTGGTTGCCTCGCAACGAGAAGGTCCCGGTTTCGAACCTGACAGGTGGCCTTCCACCAAAAGACATGCATGCTACATGGGCACATAGTCCTGGTGTTAGACCTGGAGCTGCTCCCTGGGTGCCTGTCTGTGGCTGCCCTCGGCCCACACACGGTTAAGATGGGTTAAATGCAGAGAATAATCCCTCCTCTGGGATTAATGACGTGTTAACTTACCAGAGAGCGGGGACTGACTCCTTGTTGAATGCATTATGCTTCAATACCAACCACTGACTTGCTCTTGAGCAAGGCACTTAACCCCAAAATGCTCCAGTGTGCATGAGTTGAGCACTCAGTGGCCAACAGTGTCATACTGTGGTTATACTGGTCAGCCCCCCGGTGTAACTGTGTGAGTGTGATAGCAGCATGCTTGTGTGTCATTGTATCATGGCCACCCAAAGTAGGGCCAAATTCAGCCCTCCATGACAGAGAGTGACGGTGTTATGCCATTGGTCCAACAGCCCATTATTCGGAAACCTCAACCATTTTAAAAACTTCCCATTGGACCAAAAGACCATTATCCCGAAAATAAAAGCCCACTGCTCCGAAGGCCCGTTGCTCCGAAAATATTATTGGAGTATTTTGCCCTTGAAGATGCTACTAGGAAGATTTTGACATCAATATATCATCGTGAATTCAGTGTCCACATCTTGGCAGGATTACAGCAGAAACACGTTGAGATTGATGAGCCTGAAAGACATTTGCCGCGACGAGTCCATCAATATCCTCTACTTCAGGGGTTCCCGACCTTTTTTGTCCCAAGATCTACTTTTCAAGTAGCCAACCTCCCGAGATCTACCAGTCCAGTGTCAACATCGCAAACCCACACACATCGTTTCCAGCCTGCAGTAACTAACCTCACAACACTTTTTCTTGTTGTCACACAACCACTAGACATCACATCACAAACCCTCCCTCTCTCAAACACACACACACACAGACAAATTCCTCTCACACAGTTGCCAGTTTGCATAGTGCGCTATAGCACAAACCCGCTCTCTCTGTTCCTCTCTCTCTCGCTCACACACACACACACACACACACACACACATACATACACATACACACACACACCAATCTGCATGATGAGCAATAGCCATAACTGACCTTAACATGAACCAAACAGTGAAATAAACCAGATACAAAACAGATAGATCTCTAAGTTTGAAAAAAGGAAATCACTTCATACC
>OMKL01141740.1:0-11342 GCA_900302295.1 Parasudis fraserbrunneri | reverse complement strand
CGGTTTTGGCCGTTAACCCTTTAGCCGTTTTCTTTCCGGGGGAAACGGGGAAAACCAAAAACGCTGCCACACGTCGGATTTTTAAAGGGCGATCTCAATTTGACCTTCAACTACTGCAGCCGTATCGTTTGAGTCCGATGACGTCACTTCCACACCCGCCCCAACAGAACGCTGCTGGGAGTGTGACGTATGACGTTGACAGAGCTAAGTCGAAACGTGATATCGTATAACTTTGATTGCGCCCTCTCCTGTTCAAACAATACTAATTTAAAAACGGAGAGCTCGATAAGATTACGTTATTAGAAATAATAGAAGGCAGCTGTCGCAAACCATTTTTACCTTTCCACGATGCACATTGTCACTTTTTTGCATCATGATGTATCGTGTCCCGATGTATCATTACACCCCTAATATATATATCTATATATATATATATATATATATATATATATATATATATATATATATATATATATAGTGGACGACGACGGTATTGTAAAAATCCATACCTTTGCATGGATCCATGAAGGTATACCTTCATATTTGGTATACCTTCCATTGAGGTGTATATCAGATCTTTTACTTTGACACTTTCTGTCTTCTGACATCTTCCATGTGTAATCCATCCATAGTATTGTGCCACAAAGGTTCATATCGTGGAAAAACTAAACCATTCAACACAGATTATGATTATGCATTATTTTGCGATTAGGCTCTTTACATAAGTCTACATTCAAACTTTTTCTTGTAACTCAACACTCGTATGGTCAGACAGACCAATAGATGCACTTGGAATTCATATTTCAGAAACAAATGGATGAACTTGTGAAAACAAACTTTGGACTCAAGCTTCAAAAAATAGAGAAGATCTTATGTCCATGGAAAATCAACAACTTGATCTTTATTTGGCAAAGTCACCCTTGGCAACTCATTGTGTACCTCTCAGATTATGTATTTGTTAATGTCTCTTTCATTCCCTGACAAAGCTTCTTTTTTTTGTTAAAAGATATAATCAAGTGGTCTTTTATACTTTATATGGAACAACATACCAGAAAAATTAAATATATATAAGAAATATTTTTTGTATTCATCTTAAAGGGATAGCTCGGATTTGTTTTTACATGAAGTGGTATGAAATACTTGTCAGCAGTGTAATCAATTCCTAAGCATTAGCTTACTTACCGAGTCCCGCGGTCGGAGTTCTGGCTGGGTTCTTGGTGAACCGGAAAGCTTCAGACGGGCAGCGAACGGGCTCTTGAAACATATACGTTTTAATTCACACCTCAACACGCGGACAAAAGTTTAAGCCATACACAACATAAAACTGCGGTCCTCTAGCTTTTCCCATGCTTGATTCCTCTCAACTACCCCCTATTGTGTACACTGTTCCCATGCACCGGGGCTAGTTCCAAGACATCATGTTGGTCTGAAAGCTGTTTGGTCCCAGCGCAAGTGTTGAGAGCCTGGTGTTCCTATTGTTAATAATCATCACATTGAAGAATTGAGCATGTTCCACTCCTACTGTTTCTATCCACACACCCAGGAAAGTCTTTTTTCCATTTTGGACTTTTAAAGCTACGATGTGTGATTACCACAGACAGATTGCCTGACTGACTGACTGTCTTACTGACTGATTGGCTCCCCATTGTTGAAACACGCATGCCTGAGTGTCATGACAGGGTCCGGCTTAACTAAGCTTGTCCTTGATTGGTTTTAGTGGTTGAATACACGCAGTCGTCATTCAACACAGTCCGGCAACGAGGACCACGTAGACTAACCACTAAATAACCACTCAATTTCGTGCTTATTCCAAGAAAGTTCAGTTTGAGCTTCTCCGATTGGCTAGAAGGGAGTGCATCTCTGTGAAACTTGAGAATGGAACATCTCTGCAATGTCGCTACACCGGTCCAATGAAACTCACTCACAGTAGACTAGTAACACATTTTAACCTTAAGTTTTCAACTGAAAAGTGACTTGTGCACTCTAAAACATTCAGCTGTAGCGGATCAGTGGAACTGCTGTTGTTGACCATTCTAAATCTGAGCTACGGTAACCAGGCAACACCCACTCGCCATCACCGCAAACGCACGGCAGAATTTAATTGACTGGGTTGCATGTCATGTCATTATAGCATGCTACCAATCGCCCATTTAGTTTCCCCCTGTAGATCTGAAAGGCTGTTATGCGTCAAACGTTGTGATCCATGCATGAATTATTTTACTTAAATACAGCGAAGGTTCTTGGTTGACCGGTGGCAAGCAAGTCACACAAGAAATGAAAGATGAAATGAAAGACGATTTGCAATATTACTAGAGAGAAAATACAAAAACCAAAAAAGAATTACTACTAAGGCTGGGCAATATGGCCCAAATATCACATCATGATATTTTGCTTAGTTTTGATGGTATAATGGTATTTGATGGTATTTCGTTTTCCAGTAGGAATTACAATGTGACACGCATACACAAACGTCTTTTAATACTGCTGCAAGGAACTATTTTTTGTTAACTTAAAAACATACAGTATATACATTTTTGTACAATATGTATACATCGTAGGGCTGGGAGGTATACCGAATATGAAGGTATGCCATCATGCATCCATGCAAAGGTATGGATCTTTACCATACCGTCGTCCACGATATATACATATTGTCATGTACACATATTGTCTGAGTTTTGGGCCGAGTGGTTGCTAGGGAATCGAGCGACATGGCCATGGAGCCCTTTGCAAGCACGCCGCCCTAATTGCCATTGCTGGCATGGGTGCCACCCTATAAATCCTTGGACATAGTGTGACCAACATTGCCATCCTTAGAGCCCCTTGAGGCCTTGCAGCCTAGCAGGGATCATTCCCGTCTGGAACACCGTTGACTTGGCAGCTGATTGGATAGAGACCAGACGATGCAGGCAGCAGAAGCACATTACACACAGCCATTCATGTTCTCAAGTAAGACAATGATGATGAAAAGGGCATTTTGCACCTTTTTACGTAGACACGCCATATTCATTTTCTTTAGGTCGCACTGTTGTGATTTTCAAATGAAAAAAGCGACTTCCAAGATTTGTTCAGAAGGTTCACAACAAATGTACATTGTCCACCCCGGTATCAGTCTCTTAATTTAATCTGCTGCACACGCTAAACTGCTTGTGTTTGGTCCAAGCGTCTCTCTCTCTCTCTTGCTCTCTCTCACTCTCTCTCTCTCTCTCTCCCCCTCTACCCCTCTCTTGTCTCTTTGCGAACAGTATAGGCTACAGAAGCATGCATCATATTTCAAGAAAACTATGAATCTACCCCCTGTACAGCGCCTCAGTGAAACGTCCTGCCTAGCAAAGCTCTTTTTCTTTCTTGTGGAATTTCAGTGGCTAAAGTACAACTAGACATGTGCTGTCAGTGACGACAGCGGGTATATATATATATATACGAACGGCCAGAATTCTTAATCCCCCTTTCGACCATGCCCCTAATCCGAGCCGTTGAGGAGTAGTTAATGTCTTTAGTTTTATGAGAACTGTGCCACCATGAGGCCAGACGACTCAGAACTTCACAGGCCTCCTTGCTATGGTAAGGCTAATATATTTGTCAGGTTTGGTGGAAATCTGATCAAATCACCCATTTGGGTATTGAATGTTTGGCCTTATGGTGGCACTAGAGGAAAGGTCATGGGGTCCCCAAAATCAGTAGGCCCCTTCCTCTAGGAGTTATGAATGTACACAGCAAATTTGGAAAGATTAGAATGAAACCCATTCAAAATACACTAATTTGAAAATTGAAAGTTTGGACTGATGGTGCCGCTAGAGGAAAGGTCATGGGGTCACCAAAATTAATAGGGTTCATCCTCTGGGGGTCATAAATGTGCACCGCAAATTTGAAAAGAGATGGATAATACAACAATATTATTATAGACTACATAGGTGTTTCCTATAATTATACCCTCTTAAGCTGTCATGTCAAACAACCCCATTAACACAGCTTGGCTTGCCTCGGGGCCATGACAGTGATTTCTTATATCCACACTCAGCAAAGACTTGTCTACAAAGCTGTGACACACACACACAGGCTGTGTGTGCAAAAAACAAACATACAATAAATATGTAGCATCATAGTCTTTTCACTGAGGGATGATTGCTGTTAAAAGAGCAGTTTTTGTATTTTCTCTGGTAATGTTGTAAGTTGTCCTTCATTATTGCTTGTGCAACTTGCTTGCAACTTTGCTTTGTCAATCAAAAGCCTTCGCTATACATTGACTGCAATATTTTATGCTTAACAGCCTTTCAGATCTTCGCAATTTCAGAAATTGGGGTATAACACATGCACACTTAAAGGGGAATTCCACTGCAAAGCAACAATAAACTAATTTACCAGATTGAGTCATAACTGATTAATTCTCTGTGTGGCTGGCCAAAGCGATCTCTAGAGATTGTTGCCCACTTCAACACCTATTGCACGTCTGGCGTTCTGATTGGTGGGATCTCCCATTGAATTGCCCATCTAAGGTTTCTTCTCTTTTGTCCCTATTCAGGTTTTTTTCTGTGGGAGTTTTTCCTTATCTTCCTTTGGAGTTTAGCCAGGGGGTGTTGTATCTGTGTGGGCCTGTGAAGCCCATTGAGACATGCACTGTGATTTTGGGCTGTACAAATAAATCTGACTTGACTTGACTAGATCGCATAGAGCTGGATGTGAGCCCATTTGACTCTCTAGTAAAGCAACATTTCTACAAGTACAAAAGAGACTCAGAGTGGAATTCCCCCTTTAAATGTTGCCGGCATTTCCATTCGATTTTGTACCCAAAAACTCCACCATGTGCTGGCTGCACCATGTGGCGTTTGAGCCATGTGTCGCACCCCCATCTCCCATTGGGTGACTTATCCTCCAACATATTAGCCTTGGCTATTAGGGGTGGGAATTGTTAGGAATCAGGATTCGATTCGATTTTGATTGAAAATCGATTTTTCGATTCATAATCAATTCTCGATTCAATACATAGGCTACGTAGACTCTAGATTGCTGTGTTGAGTTACTTTTCCCATTTGACAGCAGTAGACAGTTTAATAAGTCTCAAAGAAAATGATTACACAGACTCAAATGTAAACCTTGCCTACCATCTCAAACACACTGTTCCGTGTTGTAGCCATATCGGCCTTCAGCTTGTGGGGTCTGTTTCTGCTCGAGGGGCATGCGGTGGAAGAATCCAGTCATTCATTATCGGTGTATTACCGGGTCTGTGTTAGTTGTGAGCTGCCACTCATGTGCAACGTGAGTCTGAAACATTTCATTCACGTTTGCACCTGTGTTGCTTTCGTGCGTTACTCGAGCTGCCAGTCATGGGTAATATAGGGTGTAGTGAAGGTGACTTGAGTTGCCCATGTCCTCGTATCACATTCAAGCACTAAGCTTGTTGCTTTTTTCAAGGCCTTTTCCTTTGTTTCTTGGCATGGCACCGCTTTCTCAGTAAAAAATAAAAACCCGGCAGAATGATATACCTGGGCTCAACTGTGGATCATGTACCGAAAAGCTTCATGATCAACGCCGCTATGGACCGAGTTATTTTCTTCACCCTCTCAGAGTCGGCTGGAAGTTTAGAAAAGTCGTTTCATTGGCACGGAGGTTATTGTTCCACTTATTCGGTCTCTGGGAGATGGCGGACGATCCAAGTCCTCATGTTTGTAGGAGGCTATTCCCAAAATACTTCACCGTCGTTTTGCAAAGCTTGCATATTGCGTGAGTCTTCTCAAGCTCCCCTCTTCCCCGGGAGACTGTAAAATCCAAAGTGTCCTTCGTTGAACACTTGCCTTCATAGAAGATGGGGCAGGTTTAATTTAGTTTAGCTACTTTTCCTCCTCCACTGCCAGGCTGTGCCCTGCAGTCACTCTGCTCCCCAAGCTGCAGATACTCCGCTGCACTTCTTGCTCCCTGCAAATAGGTCTATCTAAGCCTAGGAGGAAACAGGCCTGGCAACATAGCGCCATCTACAGGATTTTGCGAGCTAAACGATTTATATGGTTTTTTTTGTCAGGAGAAAATTTAAACCAACGTTATTACAAGACTGAAAAACCTGAATATGAATCAATTTTGAATCAGTAGAAGATAGAATCGCGATTCTTATGTGAATCAATTGTTTTCCCCCACCCCTATTGGCTATTGTAGGACAAACATATTTGTCAAGTTTGGTGCAAATTGGACAGAGTTCACAAATAACAAATTTGGTGGTCATACATTTTAGCCTATCAATTATCTAAAGGACAGATTGAAAGACGTTGGTCAAGATGCCAGTGTCTGTGAGAATCCGCTGAACAGACTCTACTCTTTCTTCCCTGAATACTTTGCTGTGTAACATTTCCAGTCTAATCTCCGTTGCATTATTTTTGTTTCCCCTCTTTCCCCTACTCAGCGAGGCTGAAGGCTTCAAGGAGCAAGGAAATGCATTCTACATCAAGAAGGAGTACTCTGAGGCTTTCAACTACTACACAAAGGCCATTGGTGAGAGAGCACATCTCACGACCTCCCTCGGCGTCGGAATGTAGATGCCGAGTACAGCTTGATTAGTATCACGGAGCTCTGTGATGTTTCCATTTGAAAATGCCTTTCCTTTGGCATACGTCTAAAATGGATGTCTTTTGAGTAAAAGTGCCAATCTCTGATTTATAGGGAAACGGCACCCTCTATACCTTTTCCACCCCAGCTGCTATTGTACGCATTGAGGGCTGGAGTTTTCTTCCTGATAGTAAAACAATGTGATAGTGAGGGGAATATAGCAAAAGGTGAATAGCGCTAAATACAGTATGCATTGCACCAGACATAGCTATTAGCTCATTTCCATGTGCAGTCCCCAGGCAGGTACATAAACAAATTGTATTTAGTGTTCTCGGGTCTAAAACAGAAAATGTACCCATCTACTCAGAATATTCCTCTGGGTAATGCTAACTACAGTATATTTTGACATTCTGGAGTGTGTGTTGTTTTTTTGTCTCGAGTTACAGCAATCAGAGATTGGGGCATTAAGCTCTTGCGTACTGTAAAGACAGCTCCACTCATAGCAAGCAGATATGATTTTCAAATGTGTATCTAATATCTCATATGAACACTGTTAAGATGACCGTTGCCGTGTTTGTTTGCTTGTGTGACTTGTACTTATTTTCATCGCCAGATGCATGCCCCAAGAATGCCAGTTACTATGGCAACAGGGCAGCGACCCTCATGATGCTCTGTCGCTTTCGAGAGGCCCTGGAGGACTCCCAGCAGGCTGTGCGGCTGGATGACTGCTTCATGAAGGTCAGAGTTCAAGCCGGACTCTCGAGTCTTGATCCATAACCAATATGTGGTGTCAACCCTCTGGCGGATTTTTTTTTTGTTATCCTGAAATAACATTTGAAAGTTTAAAGCACCATATCGCTGTGTTTTGAGTGTTTTTGCCAATATTCGTTATTGTGCCAAAATTGTTATTGTGTATTCTTTTTACCGTCAGCTGCTACTGGTTTTCCCGTTAGCTGATTTCAGTATCAGTGCACCACGTCAATTATATCAAGGTTGTGTATTCTATCAAGCTACATCAAGCCATGATCTCATTCTCCGCTTGTTTGACCATTCAATCAGAAATGCAGTCTCACCTCTTGGGTGCACCTGGTAGAGATTGTTTCCTGCGGTGAAGGGGGTTGACATGTTAACAGGACAGTGTACCCTCCCTGTCCCACAGGGCCACCTCCGAGAGGGCAAGTGCCACCTCTCCCTGGGAAATGCCATGGCAGCCAGCCGCTGCTTCCAGAAGGTTCTGGAGCTGGAGCCCAGTAACAGCCAGGCACAACAGGAGGTGGGCTTTCACCTGGTGGTTGTTGTTGTTGTTGTTGTTGTTGTTGTTTACCAACCGAACCTTTCATCTTTTTACTCATTCACTGTTTCTTGAAACAGTTGTGCTATCAAATGTGTTGCTAATGGATAGTGGTTATTAAAAAGGGCTTTCCGTGTGTTTTGACGTCAATTCATTCTTCAATTTTAACCCACAGTGCAATGTGGCACAGTTTCCATGACTAGCAAATGTTGAACAAGGAAATGTAACACTTGAAAATATTTGCGACTTGTAACAGGTGCTTTTCTCTTCAATGCTAGCTAACTGCAAAAGCAGATGTCGTGTTAGATGCTTTGACCAGGATGACCGAATGAAGACAACTTTTTGTGCCCTTGGCCATTTTAAACTCCGAGCACTGAGTCTCTGAGCCTGTGTAGCATTGTTGCATCCTTGCCATGTCAGTGCGCATTGATAAAATTCAGATTTTTGTTGTCTGTTGTTTCCTGTATTCCAGCATAAGAATGCTACAGCACTGTTGGAATACGAACGAATGGCTGACTTTGGCTTTGAAAAGCGGGACTTCAGAAAGGTACGTCAACACCCATCTCAAACTCCTAGAATCCTGTCCGACGCCACTTCTCGGAGAAGCGGTTTCAGTTGAAAGGCAGCAAGTGGCCGAATATCCTATTTAAAATATCAATACATGTAGAAACAAAAATATTCTCTAGAGCTGTTACAAATATCTCAACCTTTTCATTTGTCGTGTCTGTATGTAGTGCTGTAAATTTACTCCGAAGTGTTGCGGTTGCTTGGGATGAGTGGTTGACCGATGCTAAACGCGCCTAATGGGGTTGTAGGGGTTAACCAAAGTTAGGAAAGACACAAATAGTCAAGGTTGGAGTTAGTCAGTAATTGTTCAAGTTGTTCTGTCTTAGAGACGACACTATATCCAAAATATCGGTGAGCTTTGGAGTCGAACTTTGCCCCTTTTACCGGGTATGCTAGCCTGATATGAGTTTCATATGATACCATCATTTTCGCTCTAGCGTTAAAATTGGGCCCGCTAGAGCCCGTGAAAGATGGATATTTAAGAAAGAATTTTTTTTTTTTTTAAATGGCCAATATCGGTCAACCACTACTTGAGATAATGATTCGGAAGCTGGTTAACCGTGTCCTGACCTTTCTTTCCCTGTTCCAGGTGGTGTACTGTATGGACCGGGCCCTGGCCTTGGCCTGCGCCTGCCACCGCTTTAAAATCCTCAAGGCCGAGTGCCTGGCCCTGCTGGGACGCTACCCTGAGGCCCAGTCCGTGGCGAGGTAGACAGTTCAGCATTCTGTTTGGGTAACGGGGGAATTGCGGAGTCAGTCGGGACATTACCGGATAACGCTGTGTAATATGGATTGATATAGAAATGTAATGGGGGGGATTCATAATTTTCCCTGAAAATTACTAATCACTCACTCTTGAGAATGAAGCATGTTATTCCTCCTGGGTAATCTTTGGATAGAACTGGCAAATGACAGCCTTTAGGAGCACTTGTTCAGACTTCGAAAAAAGCAGGAAAGGCTCAAAGAATAAGCTCTTTGCAGTGTTAGCCTTTCTACCGTTTATAACCGTCAAAGATTTAGGATAGGCTAACGCACGAAAGGCCGCCTTCACACGTCCAACTCTTCCATTGTGATCCGTATGTGCACTTGTGCCTTCTGTGCAGAATTTGATCTGCAACATCCTTTAGGAGACTATTATAGAATATAGGGATTTTTGGGGGGGTTGTCATTATTCAGATTCTAGTGCCATGTGCAGAATTAGTTTTTTGTTTTTTTACGGAACATCTCTCTCTCTCCCAGTGATATCCTGAGGATGGACTCCACCAACGCAGACGCCCTGTACGTGCGGGGCCTGTGTCTCTACTACGAGGACTGTATCGACAAGGCCGTGCAGTTCTTCGTCCAGGCGCTGCGCATGGCACCGGACCACGAGAAGGCTCGGCTAGCCTGCAGAGTAAGTGGAGCTGAATCTCGCTCATCGTCTCCCCAACTACGTTTTTTTCTACCGCGGCCATTTGGCCTCAATTCAGTCGTCGCTTTTTTGCATGAAGAAATAATTGCTCTCAGCAAATGCGTTTCAACAAAACTTACAACAAGTGTTTGGAAAGTTTGGTATGCATGCCGATGTATTTTCAAATATGCACTGTTCTGTTGCACCCACTGGTTGGATGTCGGTGCTAAATTCGGCATACCTATGTTAGTTATGTTCAATATTTCGGTGACACATATTGCAGTAGTGCTCAAACTACCAGGAGTAGAGGTGCTGCATAGATATGCGGAAGCCATGAGGGATGAAGCTCCGTCCAGATTGTTTGAATTTTTATACCCAAATGAGCTTTATTCTTATTTATTATGTTTATTTTGTCAGGGACCATGCACAAAAAAAGCATTCTTCTCAATTAATGAGAGAAGATGCATTGCACCAGACATAGCTATTAGCTCATTTCCATCTGCAGTCCCTAGGCAGGTAGATAAACAAATTGTATTTATTGTTCTCGGGTCTAAAACAGAAAATGTACCCATCCACTCAGAATATTCCTCTGGGTATTCTCTGTGTCATCTCAACCCCAATTCACTATCTATGGAGCAGCTTCAGACTTTATACCTGATGACATCACAAGTTTGAGTTTTAGCACTCTAGTTTTTGTATTTGGGAGAGTTTTTCATGTTCACTAATATTTTTGGACTCTCAGACCATAGGAATATGTATTATACCATGGCCTGGGTGAATATTCGATTCTGATTGGCTGAAGGGGTGTTGATTAATTACACATGCTGCATGGTTCTGACATAGCCTTCTCACAGTTCTAAATTAATGAGCTATCAGTTGTGTCCTACTCCCTACAATGCAGTGGCTACTGATATTGGCCTACTGGAAAAGTAACAAAATACTACCGGAATCAGTCCTCCTCGAAAGTAATGATGCACTGTGACAAAGTTCCAACGTACCCACCTAACTATTGAAGGAAACGCACATCGGTCGGTGCAACCACGACCCTCTCGCATCAGCTGATCTAGCTGTTAGCTAGCTAACTTTAGCAGGCAGCTGATGTGATGCCGTGGGTATCAAGTGTTGTGAACTTTCTACTGCTGTGATTTGATATACGATTATATAACTCCTCTGTTAGACAAATATCTTAGTCTTTCATCAAGACTGAGCTAGCAAAGCACTCTGGTGTTTGCAGAGGCAGTATTTGTGTCGTTTGACATCATCACAAAGTGTTAAAGCTAACCAGCGTTAGCAGCAGGCCACTCCAGGGCTCCAGACTGTGACCAATTAGTCACATTTTGCAAACATATTTGGAGAAAGTGCAACAACATTTTATAACTAGGAGTTTTGTTTTTAAAAAATCACCATTGTATCATGTGAAACACCAGGAGGGAGGGAGAGTTGGTGTGTGTGTGTGTGTGTGTGTGTGTGTGTGTGTGTGTGTGTGTGTTGGTGTGTGAGTGTGTGTGTGGGTGTGTGTGTGTGTGAGAGTGAGTGAGGGAGAGAGGGAGAGAGGCATAT
>OMKL01141735.1:0-17239 GCA_900302295.1 Parasudis fraserbrunneri | reverse complement strand
CTGTATGTAAAGGACAAAGCAATGAAATCGAAAGTGTTTGTCAATATTTGTAATCCTTCCATTACAGATTACAAAAACAAAATAACAGTATTTAGACCAATGTAATTTTTAGAACAGTGTGTAATCTGACTTCAGCAAATTGCAATGTAATAGCTGGTGGTAAGTGGACCACTGCATAGCCAGCAGTGTGGGTAATAAGACCACTGCATACTCTTTATTGCAGCTTTGTAATCAGTGAAGTGGCTGAAGGATGAATTGGCTAATTAGATGATCAGGAGTGATTGTTTAGTTTTATTATCAATCATTAAGCCTTTTTCCCCCACAAACTATGACATTCTGTTTTTGGTTGTTTTCTTTTCGAAAATCTAACTTTCATATGAACTGCATTGAATGACACCGTCCAAGTGTACAACTACTCAGTGTATCCAACTTTTATGCCCTATTAAAACCAGATGCTTGACTGTTGATTGGCTTTGCATAAGGAGTATCTTGAGTAGCAGGCTAGTACAGAATACGTTTTTTGGTGCAAATGGAATGCCTACAAAGGGGAACTTTGACAGCCTATAGAAAGATCCTAAGGACTGGTGATGTTGGTAGAGAGGATGGAAAGACAGGAGATCTAGAACATCTCTCAGCCCAGACAATGGGTTCTGCTGCTAAGGACATGTCCTCACCTGGCACAGGCAAGTGCCACTAGGGCAGCTGCTGCGTTCTCCCTCTGTCTGTGTGCGTGCAGAGGATGTGTTTGTGTCTGCCCCTGCGTTTGGGCTGTCTGCTGGGTGCCCTCCTCCAGCCATGAGCAGAGCAGTCCCTCCAGACCGTTGAGGCAGTCGGCAGGCTCTTTGCTGAGGCTGAGTGGCTGGCAGTCCCGCAGGCAGGCCAGCAGTACCTCTGCCGTGACCCCACAGAGTGCTGGATCACTGCGGGTCTGAGACTGCAAGAGGGGGAAGACGAGTAGCAGGCCGACGCGGGAGGTGAAGGGTGCCTGCTCAGGCTGCTGTAGCAGGCCTTGTCGTTTGAGCAGGGCCAGGGCCTCCTCGTCAGCCCCTCCTGCTCCCTCGCGCTCCTGCTGCTCCTCCAGGGCCAGCTGTCGTTGTGCCCCCCACAGACCACGTAGAGCATTGAGACGGTACTCCAACAGGCGGGCGTATGCATTGCTCTGGTTCCCACAAACAGCACGCAGGCGCTCAGCCAACTCCACTGGGTTCTTTGTCTCAAATGTAAGGATCTAGTGGAGAGACAGGTGAACGGAAAGAGAGAGAGAGAGAGGAAACAGAAAGAGGGAGACATTAACAGTCATCATAATGGATCTGTAGCCTTCAAGGCAAACCCCAGGAGAGTGTAGGCAGAGATTTCTGAGCGATGACGAAACCCTGTAGAGTGCATTTGCTTTATAATACTCATCAAACATTGGTCTGGTCTGGCTACCAACAAATCAAATTTGCTCGGTCAGAGGAGCACTGATTCACAGAGATCATATGCAGCTAAATCAAATATGGGAGAGGAATACAGTGGTGAAGCCATTTTTGTTTCAGTGACATGGACTTAAGTGGAGAGAAAGGCTGTGAAAGTTCACCTCAGTCTAAAAGCTCACTGCAGTCTAAAAGGTTCATCTCAGTCTAAAAAGTTCACCTCAGAATATTTGCTGACATCCATATTCAACCTGGATCTGTTCCAGCAAAGGCTCTTGGATAAGAGTCCTTCCCCAACTGGTCACCTAGATGTAACTTTGGGCAGAGTTAGACTATTTATGCAACAAAAGTGTGTGGCCAAAGCTTTGGTCCACACATAAGTGTCCTAGTATGGGCGATTTACTGAAATTTTAGATTACTAATATCCTATCTGTATTCAAAAAGTCTGGGCTTTACTTTTATAATTTGATAGCCACAGTCAAATCACTGAATTATTTAGAAAAAAATAAGGACTTATGTGCAGTGCTGTTGGCTATCATAAGGCACATTTGGGTAAAGCTAAAGCATACCAGAGGAGAGAACAATGTGCCTTATATGCACTTAGGCAGCATTTCAGATATTGATTACACTGTGTGGCCCGAGAATCATCCATTATACCATTTAGCAAGCACAATCTGTATTGATTCCATTTCAGAAATGCTACTAATGTTACGGTAACAGTCTTTAATTGGACGCTGGGCATTCTCCACCTTGCACTGCAAAAGCCTGCTGTATGTGGATAAAAATAGTCAGCATCTCAACACCCATGGGCTAATGGTACTGAATGACATAGCCAATCTTCAAGATGGACATGCAATATTGTCACGACAAAGAGCTGGCAGGTCTAACGGATCACTGCCAAGGACCACATTAGAACCTAGGCTAGGGGGACATAAGCCAAACACATACTGTTACTGTAAGCAATGCATGCCTAATCTTCTCCAAGACCTGTGGAAACTTGCTGGAGGCTAAGAGAGAGGTGCTTAAACTTAGATGTTAGCACAAATATAGCTTTTTCATATACTGTATCAGGCCAAAGCCTGCTGCTATCCATGTTCACTGACTGCATATGTTGGATTTAATGCAATGTATCAACAGCTGGGATGTGCAATGCATTATGACCAAAATATCTCCTTACCAAACTTTATAATGTGATACCAAAGATTCTGAAGTATAACTGTAGCATTGATTCAAATATATCCTAAGTATGAAAATGCATGGTAGACAGCAGCTTGTGCTTTGATAGCTTTGATATATGAAGGAAAAGATGCATCTCATTTTCAACCTTTTAAAGAGTATGATGGCATACTCCATAGAACTGGGTAGTTCTATCCCTTGGATAACTCCAAATTCTGAATGTTAATCAACAAGCAGCCTAGTTTTACATATTCTTTATTGTGGTGTTATACTTAGTACTGTTGGGTAACACTGAGGAATTATGACATCCAACATTGCAGATAATATAAAAGGCCTAGCCCCGGTTGGATTCACTTGACATTGATAGCAGCTATAACACATCACAGAGGAGAGCCACTACTTTATGAATATTGCAGGGTAAATCGTTTCATAAATGTTAAAATTTTTGCTATTCCCCTTGTGTCACTGGTTACAATTCCCCGCCATTCGTACCACTGTAATAAATACTTACAAGTACGTGACTTCATATTTTGTCTTATTGCTCACTGCCAAGCTCAGTGCCATAACAGGAATGTCAAAAACTATGCCAAAATGAAATAAATAAAATGGGGGGTGATTGATAGAGGGAACACTCTCAGTAGTGTCTTGTTCATTTCCCCAGGAGATTATCCCAGTTGCACCTACTATTCAGTAATTACACAGTGACAGTCTTTCCTTTTTGGAGGGCTTGTGCTTGAGTCAAAGTTCAAAAGTTATAGAATTGAGCTTGGCAATGAATCATGTTTTGTTAGTATTTAATGGAAAAATACCAATGGTAAGGAGCAGCAACAACGGCCCAACAACACAAGGAGAATAGCAAATTAGAGATTTGTGTAACCTTGAGATGTTCGAAAGGCCCGGTGTGAGTAGTCTGCAATATTTGACAAGAAATAATGGTTCACTACTGTGACTGTATGTAAAACAGACACATCTGGAAAAAAGCCATGCAGCCATGTAGGTTTGAGAAGCTATGACGCATGGTAACTTTACATGCAGTAGAGCCTTCTTTATCCAAAGTAACCTGACCTCTGAATTGTCTGGTCTAGCAAATAGGCATATGCATAGGCATAGGCAATGACTATATGAAAATATATTTTGTTCTTATACCGTAAGTAGGCCTAATTGCTAACATTTCGTTGTTGATTCAAACAAATAGCAATATTTCTGCTCAGAGCATTTCAGAATGAGAGTACATTCATGTTTCAAATTCTAAATAACTAATAGGGGTCCAGTATTTCAATAGGCTACACTGTTACTCCAAACATATTATTTTCCCAAATAACATCCACTACCTAGTAGTTTGGATTAAAGAGAACATTGCCAAAATGAGTTTGCCCGGCCATGTGCAAATTATTGTGCATTATGGAAATGAAGTGAAGCAGGCCTTAAAGGGATATTTCACTTTAGTAGAACTTGTCAGAAATAAGCAGTCTCACCTCTATCTAAAGTCATCTACAAGTAAGCTAATGATCACTGCTGTCCCTGTCATCCGTGGTCAACACCACCATTCCTTCCAGGTGACACCTGACAGGCTCCTCATTTACTTCCATTCATTTTTAGGACCATGTCTAAATATCATACTTCTGAAGTATGAACAAACGATACAGCAATATTATTCTGTGGAATATATTTTTCTGTGTCAAAGGTACTTATTTTTTGAGCTAATGTTGCCATTTTCAAATTATCAGTAAAGTAACTATTTCTCACTTGAGGTGTAGTTTGACCAACTGTCAACTTGTCACTGAATGCTTAGAATCTTTCTTCCAGCAAGGCAGCATGTAACCATGGGTAACCACTCCCCAAACATTCCACACAAGGCAAAGATACACAGCACACTCAAACCTACAACAAATTGACCGGATCTGCTTTTATTTTTCAAAGCTAAGAAATCTGTAAAAACACATCAAATGCCAAAACAAATACATACCTTTGACTCAAAATTGTCTGTTTTATTGAAATCTGCACAGCCGTAGTTTGTTTATACTTCAGAAGTATGATATTTAGACTTGGTCCTCAAAATGAATGGAAATGAATGAGGAGCCTGACACCTGGGAGGAATGGTGATGTTGACAGCGGACAACAGGGACAGCAGTGGTCACTAGCTTACTTGAAGATGCACTTACATAGAAGTAAGACTGCTGAAACTTGACATGTTCTACTAAAGTGAAAATATCCCTTTAAAGGAAGGAGATACTCTCAAAATGGCATTTCACTGTGTCTTTAATATGAGTTAATGAAAACAATAATCACCCAATCCAAGCACATCCACTGGGAAACATCATCCAAAACAAGGTGTGGAACCAGACGTGTTACCATACAGACAATTCCAGAACAGTGCTCACCCCAAACCAAGTTGCCTAACAGTGACACTACACACCACCATGTCAAATTTCCTATCAGTAAATCAGCAATTAGGCCCAATCCTAATCAATTGGAAGAACATCTCTTATCATTGGAAACAAACCAGAACCACCATGTCGCAAAATCCTCAGAGAACAATTAGTCAGCACTTTTTAACAAGGCTTCTTCAAAAGGATAGAGCCTTTTAGTCTAATGCCCCAAAGTTGCAAGTAGACAGGGTTGGGTATAACTGAAAACGAACTATCACTTCTGATAATTGGTTCTAAAACGATTACTCTTCCAATACTTTTCTGTTTTGTTTTTTGTTGTTATGCTGATGCTGTAGAGTCAATGATTTCCTCTGTAAGATTTGCACAAGCCATTTGCTTGACTAAACTCTACTTAAAATGATTCTATGAGTGACTTTGACGTGACCTTACATGTGTGACTGATTTGACTGGATCCTACAGTATACATTAATTTGAATTGGCTTGTTTTATTGGGATTTCCTTGAGACTTGGACCCTATGACATGCGACTTACTTGTGACACAAGAAAAAGTGGCTTGGACCCACCTTTGTCAGTAGAGGCCTCGTACAGAATGTTTGTGTAGCTGTCTCTCTTCCAACATGGCTGCCTATAACCATTGGTAACCATGTTCTTAATCTCATGTAGTCAGACACATTACATCAAGCTTCATGGTAGGTCTGGGGAAGATCTTATTGAAAAAAATTGGGTTAACGAGGCCGTGGAAATCCTGAGGCAGCCATTCGATTGGCTGTGAGTTTGAAAAAAGCCCGCCTCCGGAAACAGCACATCTGGTTAGTTTTCTGAGCACCAGCACCTATGTAAGATTAGTAGTATGACGATAAGTCACTGTGTCTCCTCTCTTTGATAAACGAATCTTGTGCTTGATAATGTTCCCCAGACCTACTGTGAAGCTTGATGAAACAGACGTTTGGCTGCGCAAAATTAGGGTGTTCTAAACATTCCATGAAAGGCCTCTATAAAAAGGTGGGTGAGTTTTCTGGTGAGCCATTTAATGTGACCTCAATGTGCAGAGGGTTCTTTGGCCTTGAACACAGCTGGGCTTGGTTGACAGTCTCACTGAGATGCTGTGTTTGATGAGCTTGCTTCTTTCATGTCAGGTTAACTTCCCCTGAATAGTAGATTTATTGCTAAATGTATATCAATAGTAAGCTATGATATCTATCCTAATATTGGTACATACTATCAGTTGATTTAGTAAGTCAGTCAGTCAACTGTTGTACAAAAAAAGAGTTAAGAGAGCTCATCTGATATTTACTATGCACCAGCAATAACTGTACCACCGTAGCATTTGTAAGAGGATCCTTTATACCACCAGCATTTCCACAATGCCTTTATGGGCATTAATTGAGAGAGACTACAGCGGCTAACCTCCTCTCTGCATTATAAACCCTCATGGTTAAGTATCTGGCTAAGACTGAAGCCATGTAGTTTCTATGAGCATGTGTCACCCACCAGCAGCTAGCAACAACATTACTTCCGGTTTCAGAATATGCCATCAAAATAAAAGCACTGCAGTCATCTATCACAATACATTTCAAATTTAAATTCACAAAGTAAACAAAGAGTAAACAGAACCAAAAAAGGATAGGAATATGAGACTTCAGTTAATGGACACTGCCAATTAATTGATATTAACACAATAACAAATGTCATTACACTTTTGGACCCAATAAGCCATTCATCTGTACAGCTGTTATATGACACACTAATGTACCGTAATACAGTGCACTAGTAGTAAAGGGCACCCTCCCCCAGGATTCAGAATATACATAATTGCAAAATTTAGGCTATAGGTGGCATATCAGCTAGACCATTGGAGTATATAATATATCACATTATATTATTATAAATATAAATGTAGTATGGAATATGTTGAGTCAATAAGCTCTTCCATTGGCTTTGTTTACATTCTGCTTCCTGGCAATAAAAGGTTTTTCACTCTCAAACTCTGTGACTGACTGACTGACTGACTTACTAAATCAACTGATAATATGTACCAGTATTAGTGAATGTAGAGTTTGACTTTATTTTATGCCTGTAGATGGCTTGTTTACATTTGCATTGTTTGTTATTCTGGAACTAAACAGACAGCTATTTTGACTTCAAGTAGGATCTGAAAGTTGTTATTATTTCCTATAAACAAGTAGCACCCTTCAAAATGTAGTGCAAACCAGTATAAACTGTAACACTTGCTTTATTAGAATAAACAGCTGGTGACATCTGGCATCTGGCCATTTAATACAGCCATCCCCTGACACCACACATCTGGACTATAGAGAATCCACCAGACTATGGAGCTTTTGTAAACCAAATCTGGCAAACCATGGTATTAGTCTAGACTTCAGTTAAAGCATACCAGAATACCATATTTTGGGACATTTATTTGACAACAACCATAGATTCCAATATGACGATTGATGCCGCAATTGCACTACAGTAGTGTTATACTAGTATATGAATCTGTGATGCAAGTGTTTATTCTTCTATGTAATACTTTTATTTTGAAAACAAAAAAGGAAAGTCATTCGGAACTGTTGCTTACTTGACAATAGTTCATGGTGAACAAGGATGTGTTAGTTACCTGACTGCCTGGTCGTTAATGCCGAAGGCGTATTGCTGTCGACAAGAAAAACATACTAGCCAGTGTAGCAATGAATATGTGGCGTGTTTTACCCACCTCTTGCTCTGTGTCCCCCTGCTCTGACACTCCAATTTCGCTGGGCAATTCAGCTAGATCTGTGACCCGAATAAGTCCATCGTGAAGGAAAATCGTCTCCTCCTTCACTGAGAGCCACTGGGACGAATCCACGGCCCCGGAGCCCATCGCTCTCTCCTCCGACAAAAATGCCAAAGGGGTCGAACATTAAAAATTCAGTGTCTGAAAATGACAGTAACGCCCTAGCTAGCGTGCTAGGTAGCTATAATGACATTTTGTTGCCGTTCACTTATTAATGATGTGCGAGAAGATGTTGCTTTCGACAGGCGCTGGTTGCTAGCAAATTGACTAAGGTTAACGTTACAGCAAGGCAGTGAATGGAGCAGGTCCTCTTCATAATATACAGGTGCTCTTGTCGTGCTAGCAGCAGCTGCTAGGTAGCTGACTTGGTTGGCTAGTAGTGTAACGTTAGCCTGCTAACGTTAGCTAGCTTAGCTAACGTACGCTAACGTTACCGTGCAGAGTGGGCGTGACACTCGTTATAAATCCGTTATTACAACGCAAGTTCAAAAATGACTGCTTTTCGCAAATGAAGACGATGTCTCCCCAAAACCTACTGAAGTAAAAAATGCAGAAAAGACACCTCTGTTAATGATCCAACCCCTCTATCAGTGGTTGGACAAGATAATGAAAACCTCCCAGCTGTCAGTGCGACGCCATGTTTCCAAGGCCAACTAGCTGTTCCCAGCATACACTGCGGTCTAAAATAAGCTGTCAAAATGTATCAACGGGATTATTAGTCACTTAATAGCTAGCTAACTAAACAATTATAAAGGGAGGACAATATTTCTTAAGTTTATCGATGCAATGACAATGTCGTTCCGTTTCCAGTAAGATAGGGTAACTGTTGAATAACGAAGCAAAGTTTGATTAAAATATTTTAATTCAAGATTTATAATTAAGTGGTAAATGTTGGTTGCTTTAGAAAACTATGATAGACCTATATAATATGATGCATTAACATCTTTAACTCGATTTAATAATACCAAAGAGATATTCGGGCGCCACCCTGAGAACATTTTGGGAAATGCTCTTGACATGACAAATATCAATTGAAAAATAAATCGTTGTATTATGTTTTAATTCAATCCATAAATTAATACTTGGTAGCCTTACACACTAATTGTATAAATATATAAATTATACACATCAAGGGCCTATTCACAAAAACAAATATCCAAGGTGAGGGTTTCTTTATGTTCAATATTAATTTCCCAATCATTGAGATACAGAAAATGTTGCATGAAATGCATAGGCATATTAGGTCGTTTTTTTTAATGTTTTTTTTTTTATTATAGCTCAGTCTCATTAAAGGTTTGTAAAGCAATTACAAAGGCTGAACATTAAGATCAGCTTCTCTTGGGCCCAACAATCCTCAGACATCGTTTGTAAAGACGAACAGGAAACCCTCTTTTTGAGTCTTTGCCTGAGTTCTGCATTCCAGCTCTGTCTTTCCCCTCCATGTTCTTAAGTGCTTGAAGTAGGTCAGAGGCTTTAGAGAAGCCAGCAGCACAGCTAGAAAAGAAATGTATAAAAATGTCAATGACAGGAGGACCCAATATTATGACAGGCTATAACACATTAAAGCTGCACTGGGTAGTTTTGAGAAGAAAAACGTACCTCCGCACAAATCCAAAAAACCACCCTTTGAAACAAAGTGAATCAATATTGCGCTTAGAGGAGGCTTCTTTGTATGGTAAAGGTGGTGGGAGGGTAGGTGCACCACAGCCAAACAGATAATGTCTAGTTTCAAACAGTGCTCCAGGGATCCAGTTTTTCTCTTGTAATGCTTAATGTATTCATTACTAAAGATATATATTTTATTTAGACTTTTCATAGATTCTTTTTTTTTTTTTTTTTTTTTAATTACCCAATGCACCTTTCACTAGAAGGAACTGGCACAACTACCATCAAATCTTGTCAGAGATTTACATAAATGAGTGAGACCATCAAAAACATAGAAGAATATTCATGTTAGAGCTTATGACCTGTTTCTGCTATGGCAATCTTTCTCATTTAGCAGTTTAAAGCAGTAATGAGACACAAAATCCATCAAGAGAGAGGCAAGGATGTTGGGCTTCCTGAGGTGTTCAATCTGACCAGCCAACCTGCAAAATTAACAGAAAAAGAAAAAAATGGAGGTTCTTTGCAGCCTCAAGCACTACATACTGAAAAAGTGAGAAACAACAATGTGTGTGTGTGTGTGTGTGTGTGTGTGTATGTGTGTGTGTGTGTGTATGTGTAAAGGAGAAAGAGAGAGGGCACATGGAAAGTAGGGTGTCCTTTAATCACTACGAGGGAGCAAATAATCCAATGCAGCTGCCTCTGAGGGCAGGCCTTTTCAGTGACCCTTTTCATTCTAGACTCAATAGGTAGGACCAAGGAGTGGCTCAAACATGCTTGGAAGGACTGGCCTGTTAGCTCAGAAGGCTAAGACACATGCCACATATTTGAGATGATATGGGTTCAAATCCGGTTTGTGACCTTTGTCACATGTCATACCCTCTCTCTCTTTTTCTCTTTCTCCCATCTTTCCTGTTGCTTTCCACTGTTTTTTAATAAAGCACGTGTATGTATGTGTGTGTGTGTCTGTCTGTCTGTCCGTGCATGAATGTTAAAATAAATAAATAGATAAATAAATAGATACATTTAATAAATAAATAAATAAATAAATAAATAAAACATGCTTGGAAGTAAGCCAGTGCTTCTCAAACCTTTTCATGTCAAGGACCCCCAAAACTGACACGCATTGGACCCCATTTGAACTGAGGACATTTTCATTGTTCAGTATGATTTAGGACAGAATTCCACAACTGTCTACAATGATAACAGTGAAAAGAATGAAACCTATGAGTCATTCATATACAAACTCTTATTGGTCTAACTTTGAGTGAATGAAAATGTAACTATTCTTCCTTTTGCAGGGGACCCGATATATATTAGAACTCTTTGTGGGGACCCCCTGGAACCCCCTCAAGGATCCCTGGGGGTCCCCTGAACCCCTCTTTGAAAAACACAAAAATAAGGTCAAGAATGTGGCATATACGGTAGGTAAAGAAAGGGTGTTATTCCCCCACCTGGTGGTGCAATTACAATGATACACTGTCTTTGATTCCATGTTATGAAGATCATACTTCTTTTCCAAGGGAGGGATTTTGTGTTTACATTCATCCAAGTGTTGAAGGGCTTCACAAAGGAGCTGATTATCTGTAATACCAAAGAAATATTCAACATTCATTAGTTGAGCATGTCCTAAGTTGTATAGCAAGTTGGAAGGCTCTAGCTTAAAAGTTGATAATAGCCACGGCCCTTTATAAGTCTATGAGAAGTGAGCTATCCATGCAAAAAGCATAAGCAAACCCCACAGGCATATTTGTCAAGCCAACTTAATAACAAACATTCATAACCACAATCAAGTGCAAACACTTCTTAATTTCGCTTAACCACTCATGACCTTGTTATTTATATCAGTTGTTATTCTCTTTTCAAGCTACCAGAGCTCAAAAGCAGCTCTTTTTCATACTACTGGGGGCACTGCAGGAGCCTATTGGCTGAGGACAAGTCAGGTTAAATTGCCTTTGGCTGACTATTACAGCAGCTGCAGGTGCTCTCATGACATTATGTCATATATTTCCTTGGTTCACAGGTAAAGCTTTCACTGCATACACTAGGTTTCTTTGTAGTTGTACACCATCAGTTACCGGCTCATCCCCAGTGCAGAGTGGTTTGGCTGTTCCTTGGTGCCAACTGCCATTCACTATTATAATACCTCCAACTGTGCTAACAACAACTCTCTCAGCCTCGGCCAACTGGGTGGCTGCTAGTCGATGGTGTGCCTGTCACCTCCACATAGACTGTAAATCTGAACATTTACACATACCCTTTTATTATTAACTTTACATTCCCATTGTTATTTGCATCGTTATTTCCTTATTGTTATGGGAACCTGCATATTGTGGCAGAAGTACAAACTGTACATACTATAGTTTTATTCTGTACTGACACCTGCACTCAATTATCTGTACATTCTAATCTGTATCTGTTCAAATTCTGTACACTGCACTAGTTTGTATTTTCGTTATTGTGTTTACATAGTCTACTGTATAATTACCTGCACATATCATAAAATCAGCCCTTTGCATTGCATTGTTTACACCTGAGTACATTGCTGCTCACCATGTTTATATCTGTATATACTTCCCTGTTATGTTTGTATTCCCCCTTTTTTAATATATTTTTCCCATATTTATAATGTGTTATAAATGCATATTCTACAACATTAAAATAAGCAGGGTCTGGATCCATGATTCTGATTGGCTAGTAAGCGTCACATGACCTCCATTTTGCGGGGTAAATCACATGATCTATCCCGCTTGGGACTTCTGTCGCGGATGAATATTCTACAATTTATTCTACAATCTTGTAAATAAACTTTTAATAATATCTAGTAGTCTAACTGTTGTAGAAAAGCAATTAACCCCTCGAGGAATGGGTAAATGGGTGGATTTATGCCCGGTTGTAAGTCTAAATCCCTCGGCTGCGCCTCGGGATCCGACTATACAACCGGGCGTAAATCCACCCATTTACCCCTTCCTCTTGGGGTTAATTGCTTTATTCTTGAATTATTATTTTGCATGTATGCCAAATTGCTGACAAAACCTTTTGATAATGTTATCATGCAAAAAAGGATTTGTTTGACGCATAAGAGTTAGAAAGCTGTTTTTTTTTACATTACAAAAGCAGATAACTATGATATACTGGGAAGGGACCTTTCTATCTATTCTAGTTCTAGGACAGTTTCAGCTTGGTGTGGTCATGTGGTATGGTCTACAGCCAATCATAGCTTTTCTGACCAAAATTGAACCAAAGAAGAAGACCTGGACCAGATGATGGAAACACAGAGGGAAGAAAATGGAAGTTGAGGATTCTGAATCTAGAAGTGGGAAACCTTCAGGGAAGAAAAAGAGAACAAGAAATGATTCGGTAACACTTTCTATGACTCCTATGCCTATAATGCATTATAAACATACTTATAATGTGTTAGAATCTGCTTTATATTAGATTATAATTCTCATAATTGTAATACATTATAATCAATTTATAATGCATGATAATCACTGTTATAAAGCATTATAATGTGATTATAAGTCACTATAAGTGGTCATTGGGTGCTTTAAGTTTTTTGAAAACAGAAAAATGTTTGAGCTAAAAATTACAGCTCCAGAAGTGTTCAAGGCCTTAAAGGGGCAGTTCATCCAAAATAAAAAATAAATAAATTAAACCTTATCTGGAGTCATATGTATCCATCCAGATCGTTTCGGTGTGATTTGCTTGGTTTTGGAGATATCTGCCATAGAGATATCTGCCATCACTCCAATAGAATGGAGCTGAATGGAGTGGCTTGTGGCACTCAAAGCGCCAAAAAAGACTTTTGAAAAACACCAACACTGTGTCTCTTTCCAGAAATCATAACCCCATTACTCAAGATAATCCACAGACCTTGTTGTGAGCAGTTTCATGTAGGAACTATTTTTCTACTGAGCTACGCCCCTATAATAATGAATGGGGGTGCAGTTCGGTAGAAAATAGTTCCTACATGACACGGCTCACAACTGTCATTGCATTACATTACTTAAAGCACCCAACAATCACTTATAGTAACTTATAATCACATTATAATGCTTTATAACAGTGATTATGATGTTTTATATATTAATTATAATGTATTACAACTATGAGAATTATAATACACTATGATCCTGGCCACAAAAAAAGTCAGTGAGTGACCAGCAATTCTGTATTATGATACTTGACCTAATAAGTCATTATAAAATGCTTTATAATGTGTTATGATTATTGTTATAAAGCATTATGAGTATTTATGAGTGCTAATAACTATAATTATACAGTGTTACAAGCAGATTATGACACATTGTAAGTATGTTTATAATGCATTATAGACATATGCATCACAGAAAGTGTTACCAAAATATTTTTATTCCTTTGGTCGAAGACGGTCCAAAAATATTAAAATGAGAAACTCTCCCGAATCCAAACACTAGAAACTCAAACCTGTGATCAGCTATGTACTAAGTCTAAAGCTGCTCCATAGCCAGTGAATTGGCAAGGGGTTGGGATGGCACAGAGAGCACCCAGGAGGAATATTCTGAGTATATGGATACATATTCTGTTTCAGAACTGAGAACACTATATAGAATAAAGCAAGTAAAACCCAGATATTCTGCAGGTCCGCAAAAATCAGTCTCTAATTCATTGTCAAGTGTAGCAGGTCCACTTTATACATGACGGCATCACAGGTTTGATTCTTATTTCGCACTAGGCAAGCCTAGTCTTCTTTCATTATTTTTTGCATGTGTTGGCGAATGGTGCTGTCGAATGTTTTAGAACTAACCATTACCCTGTACCATACCTCATATCGCAGATTGTGAATGCCACTAGCTGATGCTGTGGCAGAATTGAGGCAGTTGTCACTGGGGAATAGTGGTTGATAAGCAGTGGGAGATCAGAGATTCTGAGGCGATGTGATGTTGGGACTGTGGAACGCCTCTGAAAGCCACCTGTGGTCTTTGCTTTGGTGTGTGTGTGTGTGTGTGTGTGGGGTGTCTGGGTTATGAGCACTCTCTTAGCTAGTGCCCTCACGTATTTTGCTTGCAGTCACTGGAGTGAACGTTGGAATGCTGGCGTGTCCTTTGTCTCTCTCTCTCTTCAGTGCTTCATCTTCGCCGCACATATCCTGAAAAGAATGTCAGCGCTAAAAAAAACAAAAACAAAAAACACCCCATCAGTTCTTCTCTGTGATTTGAGAGTTGATACTTTTGATACATCAGACCAGCACATCTGGGGGTACTTTGGCTTTACCCGCGACCACGCCGACTACTTTTTGGGTGAAAAGCATGAACCCCATACCTATAGATCGCTATTGAAGTTGGCCAGGATGTCAGCATTTATTTTATTTTTTGTGTGTGAAACATTTGTTTTGTTAGTGCATCGAGTTATGTCAAGAAAGACGTTTTCAACACCGGCCACCATCAAGCATTCGGCCCATTTTGAAATGTTACATTTGTTCTGTTTTCAGTCTGACCCCCAGTCAGCGGCAGTAGATTTTCCACATTTCCCAAACCTGGACACGGAATTGAATTGAATTGAATTGAAATACTTTATTATCCCGTGGGGAAATTCGGTGCACAGTTTGCTCACATAGATCACGAATCACAAAAATCACATAATCACTTAAGTCACATATATCACACACCATTAAGTAATACTCCAACAAGTGTTGAAGATAAAATAAAATTAGAGAATAAGAGAGAATACGAACTTCTAAACCGCATGGTTCGAAGGGTACAACTTTAATAAAATGTTTGTAGAATTATTGTAGAATTATTACGTTTATGAATCTGCGGGTCACGTAACACAGAGAGCTAATCGCTGTGTGTGGGACCCGCCAGTCTTCAGCCTGATTTATGTCTGTTCCCCCCCCCCCAAAAAGAAAGAGGCCTGCTGATCACAGCACAGCCGTGGATGACACCAATGCCGGTCTGACGCAATGATCCGAGACTCGAATGAACTCAAATCCTCGGCAGGAAATCATGATTTAAAACTGCCCAAAAAAGTGTTACAAATTCTTAAATTGTAGAAATATAAAAACAATTTTTTTAAATTCTATTAAAAGGTAAGGAAATGTACTATATTAAACAAGGCATACCATGAGGTTTAACCTATATTTTCTGTAAGAATCAAAATCGCATCCTAAATTTCTGTTACCACCGTCAGATTTTTCTATAAATAAAGTTTAAGTAAGTACGTTTAAATAAACAATATTGATATTACTGCGGTCACAGCTTTAAAATGTTTTCTTGCTTTTCTAGGTTTTGTAGCTGAGACTTGTGTTTATAAACATATACAAATTCCTTCAAGTACTATTATTATTATTATTTTTTTTAAAACACATCCCGGATCTCAAGAATCAGAGATAGTCCCCCCCAAAAAAAGAAGGGACAACTGTGTCTGATCGAATATAAAGCCGTCAAATTCAGCCGGGGAGAACTCGCTATACCAATGCGCTCTGGCGTGCCATTAGAATAATCACGTCATGGTTTGGGGGGGGGGGGAGTTTTACCGGCGTCAGCCTCACACCTCGTGGGTAGTGTAAGGTATCCATTATGCATGAGTTCTTTCTCCTCTGATCTGCCGTGTCCACCTCGGCGGCACCGACACGTTGTGACAACAGGGACGAAAAAGAGAGAGAGAGCGCGGAGCAGTTTCCTCCAGGCAGCCGTGAAAGGGCATGACTGGGTTTTTCATGAAAGCTGACCACCTCAATCTCCGCAGACGTTAGCCGTTTGTGTTTTGTAGCGCGTGTGTTCCGTATCGGTTTATTTGATATTACAATCCCTCTTGTAGTAATTGGCGAGAGGGATTTTTTTTTTTGTGTGTGTGTGTGTGTGTGATTATTGTGTCCTGCAATGTTTGAGTTTTCTGTGTTTTATTGGGGGGAAATTGGGGGACATTTTTTTAATCCATGACATTTTTTTTTCAACAAAATCCATGATTTTCAATTACGCTATATATATATATATATTTTTTTTTTTAGAATCGCCTTATATCAATAATTATATGTAGGCTACACACACAAGCGGGCCTGCCTGTAACCCCCTCTGTTTCCCTACAGTACCTCTCCCATTCACCAACACACACACACACACACACACACGCGGGCCTGGTCCCCGTCTCTCTCTCTCTCTCTCTCTGTTCTTCTCACATTTACCAATTCATACATCAATCTAATGTCGCAGAAGAGGGGAACCAGTAAAGATGATGTTAGGTTTTGGCAAAAATCGGACCCCAAAGCAGAGACAGAATTATCGGCGGGATAAAAAGTAGCAGAGTTTATTAAGCACCATAGGAACCGAAAAAGCAGGTACGGATGGCAGGGAGCTGGCCAGCTCGAGGTGGAACCACAGGTGAGGTGGATGAGGGCTCCAGAAGGTGATGTGCAGGCAGAGCACATGGGAGACACAAACGCTGAGAAGAACAAAGGCTGGAACAGGCAACGAGGCACACCAATGGGTCTGAACACGAGGGAGGAAACACAGGTAAGTTCACTGTCCGTAAAAAACACATGGAGAGTACTGCACACGAGAAAGGAATCAACGGGATAACGTTCAGAGCTCTACCGGGAACTAGACGGAATTATCTGGCAGAGTAGTGGAGTCATGACCAGGTTTATATGGAACAGGTAATGAGCTGAGTGGAGTCAGGTGTGCCTCGTCTGCTGCTAGAGAGGAGCCAGCCACGCCCCCTGCCATGCCCCCTGCCACGCCCCCCTGCCACACAGACACTGCAGGAGGAGGAAAACAGAACACAAAGAAAAACCACCACAAAAAACAAAAACAAAAACCAAAAACCAAATCCTCACATATTCATTCCCATGGGATGTGTTTGCATGCTTTGCATCAATATCCCATGAATATGCAAGATATTTG